>PVJS01018193.1:0-35185 GCA_004027185.1 Glis glis | reverse complement strand
CGTCCATCCATCCAGGTGAGCAAGAGAGCGTCTGCGTGCTTTCGTGGTTCTTTATAGGAGGGGGTAGGTAGGGTCGCACAGGAGAGGGCAGGACTTCCTCTTAGTCCTGTTTCCCTGGCAACAGATAGGCAGTGGGGGTCTGGCCTTTTGTCCTCCTCACCCACCCTATTTACATTAAGCATCTCAGGTGTGGAGAGGAGCCATTGCGATTAAGGGTATGGATTCATTAAGGCTTCTGCCTGACTGAATGCACCCTATAGGGTGGAGTTAAGATTATGAACTTTTAAAATTTTAAATCTCTATTTTCCCAATGTCTCCTTTCTGCCTAATATTTCTATCTTTTCTATTCTACCTCATCAGATCAACTCAGAAGTATAGGAATGTGATGACACCAGGATTAACCCTCAACCACGGGTGTAGAAGTGGGTGGAAGAATCCTAGTCTTACCAGCTCCTAGCAGGACAATTCCAAAACAGTAGACTCATGGTATCGCTGAAGATCCCCACTGGCATGGAGCCCTATTCATCCTTGTTGAAAGTCAGCTCATTCTCCTTTCTCTCTTTCCCTCCTCCCTCTTCCTTGTTCTTTCTTTTCTGGGATGTTTCCCCAAATAAATGACTTGTATCCATGCCCTTGCCTCAGGCTGTGCTTCCAGGGGAACACAGACTAGGACAGTGTTAGTACTTTTTATGGGTGTCTGGTTGTTAACTCTTGTAATATGTATCCTAAGTAATAATCCCATTCTACTGTTTGCACTTACTCATGAAGATCTATTCATTTTTTCTTCCAAATATCAATTTTCCATTCCCACAACCCACCTCATAGCCCAGGCCTTTATCATATTGTCCCTGAGGTATTTTCTTAGGTTTCTAGTTAGCATACCCTCTTCTATCATCTAAGACTTCCTGCATACTGATGCTCCATAAATTTTCCTCCAGTGTTGGTTTCATCTGTCACTCCCCTGTTCAAAACCTACAATTACTCTGAGCAATTTATCACATCAAGTCTAAATCCCTCCTTCCATGTTGAGATGCACTTTTCTTCATGAAATTCCCCAAGCCTGATAAGCTCTATTGATTTTCCATGTGTCTGTATTCTTATAACAGCTATAATCTTGCCACAGAATTTAACCACATATTTATCATCTTGTATTATTTACATATTTTTGTATATAATCTTAGTCCACTAAACTAGGGGTTCCTTGATGCTATAAACTACACTTTGCAGTTATATTGCATTCTCTATAATATAGCATAGTTCAGGCACACACACAAACACACACACACACACACACACTAGTTAACACTGTTCAACTGGATAATCATTTATTCTTGGAAACTTCCTACAAGAGGGAAAGTCATATCTGTTTTTGCAGATTTATTTTCTGAAAAAGACAAAATGTGGAGGGGATTTTGATTTGCCCAAATTCCCAAAGTAAGCAACAAATAAGTGCTGGTTCTTCAACTTATAGTTCTGGAATATGACTGTTACTATTCAAGTAGTGAAAGCCAGCTCCGGAAGAAAGCAAGATTAGCAAGTGTTTTCAAATCTAGGGTATCATTAAATATTTGACCATAAGACAGAGATAGGAAAATGAAAGCCTTCTCATGGACCCCCAGAGGAGTTTTACATCTTGCAGCAAATGATTCAGCCAGGATATCATTGTTTTGCCTAGTTTAAAGACATATCTCAGTTCCCTGTAGAACTCCAATTTGATTAGCATGAGAGACCGGGGAAGGAATGATTTCCCATTTCTGAACACCTTCCCTGATATTCCCCAAAATACATTTTCTTCTGCTTTAATCACCCCCATTTAATCTCTTTTAAGGGTTAACGTCATTCTAGAAGCATATAAGAAATGCTTATTTAAAACAGTATAATACTAAAATGTGAGATAGTAGAACTTGCCGTATTTAATATGTTAATTTGTGTTAGTTAAGGCAGATATGCGTGTGTGTTTTCAAAAAGTACATAGTACTTCTAAAGTGTCCAAAACTTGAAACCAAAGGATCTATCTAATTCCCTTCAGAGCCTGTCCAGGTACTTTTCCAGGCTGAATATTTTATAATTACTTAAGTATGCTCCATTGCAAAGGTCCTAATAGAAGCATCTAAATCTTACCGTGCAACCTCAGGGAACAAAGATATTCTCTTAAAAACTTGATTGCTTTTCTATGGAAGCAGTTAGCTTTGATTTATATCACTTCTGAAGGGAGCTTCGCTGAGGCTTTGAGTAATCCAATAAGGATCATATAATATACTCCCCTTCACATCTCAGAGAGTTGCTGTGTATGGGGCTCTTTGTTTATGATTCAGGAAATGGGCTAAAAGCTTCCTAGGTTCATCTCTGTTCACAAAATTTGTTCTGGGGGAAGTAATGGCCTTTTGCATTTTAATAAGCAGTAAATCTCAAGTATTACAATGTTCTGGTAACAAGCTATCTTTGGCAGTGTGGGACTTTCCCTGTTTTTTGGAGCTTGTTCTTATTCAGCAGTTTGGGTAAGAAGGAAATTCTTATCTCATCACTCGGTTTCCATTTGAAGGCATTGTATTAGAGGATGCTGCCTACATTTTTTTCCCCCTGAAAATAGTCTCAGGCTCCCTCATGAATGCCTAAGAGGGATATGAAAAATTAAGAGAGAATTTATGAATGGCCAGAAGTTTAATCGAAGTTTTGTAACTTCATTTAAAAAGACCATTGTATGCTATCTTACATTGTTTCTCCTCTGAACATTGATTACTTAAATATTTGTATTTCATCTAATATTCAGTGTAATCTATTAGGGTCTACAGATAATATAGAAGGGAATTTGATAAAACCACAGATTATAACTGCTTATGAAAATCTTCATGTGAGTGAACTTTATGGAATCCACCAGAATGGGCCGTTTTTTTAAAAAATTTTATGACATGGATGCCCTTCTACGTAGGTTCTTTGGGGAATTTATTTCTTTTACATAAAACTGTCTCCAAAGAAGACCATATATGTAAAAGCCCAACTCTGTAAACTTATTCTGTTTGAACAATAAACCACTAAAGATGTGGTTTCTATATACATGTATTTAGCCACTTCTATTGGAAGTTCTGATAAGGATAAGGCTGTTTTCACCTAGCTCTTTTGATTGTATCTATGCGACTTGACAAGCCTACAGCAGTGATGTAAGGGTCTTGATTGTTCTAGTTTAATCTGATCAATTGCTTAACAATCAATTACATTGTGGTTAATTTGATATCCTTAAACAGATGCATTCCTAAATTCCAATTTAATGACTAGCTCAGTTCCTTTACAGAAAAACTTTTTCTAATATTATGTGATTAAATTTGCTTTTTTAAATATTGTGAACATTTAGACTGCTTAAAAACCATGTAATATTATGATAATTTAAAATACAGAATAAATATTCACATAATGTGATAAAAGGGTACATGAATAGGTATTTTCTAGATATATTAAAAGGATTGTATGATTCTCTTGGGTTCATTCTCTTCATTTAAAAAACACAGAATTATAGGGAATCTTTTAACTCCAGTTTGAATTGCTTCTTTTATGAATACGATGGAAGCTCTTGGAAGCAAAGAGGTATGTCCAAGACAGAGGCCGAGCTGGAATATGATCATTGGACTTAAAATTTAGTTCAAAATAAACTTATTGAATTTATTTCTATGTATACATTAGGCACTGACATTTTATTTCTGTGAGAAGTTTTCTTCTAAACATTAATATACTTGAAATCATACATACTGTGAATAGTAAAATATCCCTACCCCCCCACAGCTCTTTTCTTTCTACAAGTTTTTATCCAGTGTCTCTTATCTCCCAGACACTAGTCTAGGTGTAGGTGACAGAGCGATGGACACAAGACAGATGAAGTCTTAGTACCATGGGGCCTGAATTCTTTGGGGGAAGATATATAACAAACAAAAAATGACTGAGCTATATGAGATAGCCATAAATGTGGTGCAGAAATGTAGGTTGACTGATATAGAGTACCTGGGTAGTGACTATAGTTTGGATGATCTAAGGAGATGACATTTGTGCTGTGACAGGGTTCAGGACACACTACCCCAAAATATGATGCCTGGGTACTTGAGAAAACAACAGAAGCAGAAAGACTACCTTGAACTTCCTCTCATTTTTCCTGAAGCAGGTCAAGAAACCTAGGAATGATACTCTCTGATCTTCTCCATCCCTGTTCCCCTCAAGACCCCAAAGATATAGGTGTCCTGTCCTAAACCAGGAGAGGAGGAAAGTCACACGGGTGTGCTAAGAAGACTGAACACACAGGCCTTGCTATGCCTCCCCCCATTATTACCACTAGATTATGACCTTTTATTTTCCAGTCACATTTTTGTATGGCTGTCTATAAACATACACAGATTCCCCCCCACCCCCATTTCTTTGAATCTTCATTTCTAAAGGCTCTCATGTTGCATAAAACTCAGCCTTGAACCTTGCACTGGGTGAGGGAAGGTATTACTTTCTCTCTTCTACAACTGAGCTATCACTGAAGGGGCATAATGCACACATATTGGAATAGAGTAAGCCATAGAGAAGGAAGAGCAAGGACAAAGGCTTGGTTGTTAGAACAAACCGAACATATTCAAACAGACAGGGAAAACTAGTTTGTCTATAGCAGCATTATTCAATAGAGCAGTCTTTGACTATACAAATGAAATCAGCATGTCAATAAGACATTAGCACTCCTTTGCTTATCGCCCTAGTATTTACAAGGCTAGGATCTGGAATCGACCCAAATGTCCATCAACAGAGGAATGAATTAAGAAAATGAGATGCATATACACAATGGAATACTATTCTGCCATATAAAATATGACACCCTGCCATTTGTGGCAACATGAATAAACCTGGAGGTCCTTGCATTAAGTGAAGTAAGCCAGGCACAGAAAGGTCATTACACATGATCTCACTCAGATGTGGAACCCAAAAAAGCTGATCTCACAGAAGCTGAGAGTAGAATAATGGTTACAGAGGCTAGGGAGACTAGGGAGAAGGGAGATGGGAAGAGATTGGTCAACTGGCAGAATACTCTAGTTGGATAGGAGGAATTAAGTTCTAATGTTCTATGGCACAGGAGTGTGAATATAGTTAATAATAGTGCACCATATTTCTAAAAAAAAAGGAGGATTTAAAATGTTTTCACCACAGAGAAATGATAAAAGGTTGGGGTGATAGATATGCTAATTACTCTGATTTGACCATTGTCCAATGAATATATGAATTAAAATATCAAATCATAGCTCAAATATGCATAGATATTATGTAGCCAACAATAAAAAAAGAATTCTTTGTGTAGTCCAATATGGTAACCACTAAACATGTACTTGTTGGATACTTGAAATACAACTAGAGTAATTGAGGAATTGAATTTTTAATTTTATTTAACTTGACTGAATTTAAGCTGAAATTTAAATAGCCACACATGGTTAGTGGCTGCAGACAGCACAAGTCTAGAGTGTGGAGGGTAAGACGTGGGCAGGGTGGTGAGCATGAGCAGGTTGAGTCAGAGGGAGGGGAGGGCTTTGTAACAAAAAGAAAAAACTTGATCGCCATTCCAAGTGAGTTGGAAATCGTTAAGATATTTTAATAGGGCAATGGCATAATCCATTTTTATCTTAAAAATACCATTTGGCTGCTGGATGGAGATTGAAACACAGACAATGAGTAGAAAATGGGACCTATAAGAATAGCATTGTAATAATGTACAGAAAATAGGACACTGGCTTCAATTTTTGCATAGGAGATTTACTATGTGATGAATCGTTAGGCATGGGGGAAAGAAGGATAGAAAAGAATCAAAAGGAACTGGTAGTGTAGCTCAGTGAGAGAGTGTATGCTTTACATGAGCTAGGACCTAGGTTCAATTGTAGCACCAAAAATTTTTTAAAAATCAAGAAATATACCTACATTTTTATTTGGGCAATTGAGTTGATATTGTTGCTATTTATTAAGTGGTGAATATTAGAAGAAGAGAATGTATGAAGCAGTAATTATTCTTTATTTATTTACTATTGGATTTACATTTATTTTTTGGCCATATTAAGTTTGAGATACCCTGATACATCCAAGCAGAAATGTTACACAGGGAAATGAATATACCATTATTCTAGTTTGTAGCTCCACTGAGAGGACAGGGCTAAATATATAGGGATCATAATATATATTTGTTATATTGTGTCTCTGTGAATATAATAACATGCATATGCCATAAATGTGTCTCTGCATATATACCATTTATAAAATCTGAGGAAAACAGAGAAGAATAATGGAACTGCTTTCTATAAAAGCAAAATACTTCAGCACAAGCTGCTGAAGCAAGGATTATTTGCAAATCCAAGAAAGCGGTATCTTGTGTGTGTGTGTGTGTGTGTGTGTGTGTGTGTAACTGGAGATGGAACCCAGACGCATTCTACCTCAGAGCTACACCCCCAGCCCTATTTTATTCTTTATTTTGAAATAGGGCCTCAGTAAGTTGCGGAGGGCCTCACAAGTTGCTGAGGCTGGCCGCAAACCTGCAATCCTCTCAGCCTCCCAAATACTGGGATTACAAGGGTGCACCACCACACCCGGCTGCGGTAAGTATCTTGACTTCATGAGTAAAGAAACTTCCTAGTAAGAAAGATGATGCACTGTGTATGTCTGGACATTTTAAGAATCAGCAAGTACATCTTTCCCAGGTATTGTGGTTGTGTGTGTTTCATGGAAAAAGTGCAGGACGGCCTTGTATTTCCTTCCTGGCCTTCTCCCTTCCCTCTCAGTTCTCCAGTCTACTCCTGCATGCAGGTCATCAGCACCGTACTTGAGGTAGATATAGTTAGAGAGACTCAAGGCTCAGTATGGATGACAGAGAGTCAGAGTGTTCAAGGGACTTTGTGAGTGGCCACCATGATCTCTTTTCTGGACTGTTGCAGTGACATCCTGTGGGCATCATTCTTCTCAAGAGGCAATCTTCTGTAGCAGACTGATGAACCTAGCTCTTCTCCCTAAATAGGCCAGAATTACTAATCCCAAGAAACTATTCTGGCATCAACACAAGACTTCCATGTGACTGAATGTTACTAAAAATTCGAAGATGAATAAAAGGAGGTTACATTTTAACACCACATAGCAAATTTGCTATTTTCTTATGGATGATCATCAGGTCTTTTCCTTGGCCATATTCCTATGGATCCCTGGACTTTTTGTAGGTGGCCTGCTGCAATCTATGCCATTAAGCATCATGCATATGTGATAATGAAGTTACTAGAGGAGAAGGACTTATAGAAAATAAAAAGTCAGAGAATTAAAGAACAAATATTTTGGGGACATCTTAGAAGGCTGAGGGAGTATTCACTTAGGACATTAATCCAAAGTTCCTTTCAGTCAGATACACATTAATCAGTCAAATGAATAAGAATACATGCATCTCTCTTCTAGATGCAACTAGCTAGACTTTTTAATATTAAACTGCTTAACCCTTGTCCTTAGGAACCATCTGACAATCTGGGGAAAGCAGTATTCATACTTTCATGCTCATTCTTGGTATCAACAGTAGAATCATTGTGGTCAACTAGATGATGATGTATAGCAACAAACAAACAAACAAACAAACAAAAAAGGAGCCTCTGAGTTTCCCTTGCAAAGAGTTAGCTAGAAAACTCCCAGGAGAACAAAAGATGGACTCGCAAGGACTACACTTTCAAATTCCCACTTTTCCTTCTCTGTCTTCCCTGGGGCTCAGCCATCATCCCGCTCTGTCTGCAGGATTATTGCATCTACTTCCTACTCCTCCACTTAAGTCTCTCTTTTGGCTCATTCCTCCTCCTTACACAAAGCAGAGTAGTTTTGAAAAAGAAATCCTGTGGTTGCTGCATCCCTAATAAAATCCTAATTTTTTAGGATTTAAGACTAATAATTACAAATTAAAGAAAGTGAAGACTCTTGTCTTTAAAATGCCTTCAAACTCATTTCCTGACACTGTCCCTCCTACTTGCTTGGCTTCCGTCACGCTGGGTCTCCATCAGGCCCCAGGCTTTTTCCTGAGACATGTTCCCACTCCTGCCTTCCTCCTTCCTCGTAAGCATCACCACCGCAGAGAGGCAGATTAGCTTATAAGTTTTCTCCTTTCACCCCCCCCCCCGACTTTACACTGCACCCTCTTCTCTTGCTTCAAAATCCTCCTTCAGATTTCAACTTTATTTGTTTGCTTTATTGTTTGTGTTTTCTCCTCCACCAGACAGTAGAGTCTGCGAGCTCTGTGAGGACAGGGACAATGGCTGTTCTCTTCATTATACCTCAGTGCCTAGTGCAGGCCCTGGCACAAAGTGGGTAGTCAGTAAATGCCACCTAAGGGAATGAGCACTGAATTTAGAAAAACATTACCTTTGGAAAAGGGTCATCATAATTCATAAGAAAAATTACATTGTATCTTAGAAGACAGGAGCGTGTGTAGTTGTTTTACTGGAACAGAGTCTCAAACTTGAATGTGCATTGGAATCACCTGGAGGACTTGTTAGAACAGATTTCTGGACCTGCCTCCAGAGCTGGATACTCCTTGGGATGGAGAAAATGTGTTTTTAGCAAGTTCCCTAGTAATGTTGGTGCTGTTGATCCAAGGATGTGGTTCTGAGAACCAGTGCCCCAGACCAGTGCCAAATCAGTTCTGTTGCATATGTAGCTATGATGTGGTGAATCTTCAATCTACAACTTGCTCAATAGTTAAGATAGGAGAGACTGTCAATCACGCCTGCAAATGTATTGAATATTCTACAACTGCTGTTACACAGTCTGTTCATCAACAGTTCTTGAATGTTAAGATTATGCAAATATCCCGAGAAAAAGCCATCTAGGAATCACAATTCTTTATAATGTTTCTCGTGATGTAGCTTCTTGTTTTATTAGGGTGATATCTGTAAAATGAAGTAAGACTCAAAAATAATTTTATTCTAGCTGAGGAATAATTCTAAACTAGAAATACTATATCTGTTGGGTCTGGATTTTGATCTGGAGGTAAAAATCAATGTAATTTTCTTGCTTTGAGTTTTTAGTGCATGAAAATTAATTTAAATATAATAACACAATATTTCTGGGGTTCTTTACCCAAAGGAAAAATATGGCAAGATTAGTTGGACCAGATAATAAGAACTTCCCCTTTAAACTGTTTTAAATTCTGCTTAGTTCATCAGTGAAAGAAGACTGTAAATATCTACCCAGGACCAGAAACAAATAAAATGGTGGGATATTAACCTTCATTTATACCCAACTGTCTTATACTCATTAGTAAAAATAATTCCCAGCTGACTTTGAATAATAGCCAAGACTCACCTGACTCTGCTCCTAACTCAGCTGACCAGATCATCACGATCTGTGTTTGCTTAGGAATGGTAACTGAATTAATCCAGTCTTTGTTTAGTAGTTCTCAAACTTCATTCAACAGCATCAGAGTCACCTGGAAAGGATTTTTTGAACCACAGATTTTGGGGTCCCAACCCCCAGAGTTTCTGATTCAGTACACTTGGGTGCTGCCCCCAAATTGGATTTCTTACCATATCCTGGTAATTCTGATGCTGCTGGGGGACTTTGTGAGCCTTGTTCTAGGCGCTAAGTGGTAATTCTAATGGGATCAGCAGATGTGAGAAATTATTATTTATCTATGGCTATCAAGAGAATGTAGATAATCTGACTGGCAATGTGTAAGTCAGTTGTTCTATAAAGCTGTATAATTATTTTTCTTATTTTTCCAAGAGCGAACCTAAAAAAAAATATTTCTCCTATTCTAGAATGCCCTGAATGCAGACTTGATGTGTTGAAGTTGTGCTTTAATCAGTACATGAACTTGGGAGCTCCTTTATATAAGAGACCAGTTTTTCCATCTCCGTGGATTCTCTTTCTAATTTGGAAAAAAAAATGGTAATTGTTCTAATCTAATTAAGTTCATTGTCTATAGAATTCTGAGATATTTCCCCTGTTTACAAACTTAGGGAATTTATTTTAATATTTTGGAAAGTATATGTAGACAGAAGCAAATCATAATGAAAATTTTTGAGCTGGGAGATTTATTGTGGCAACTGTGGATAGTTTTTGGTCCACAGTTCATTGGTAAATTACTTTAGGACTAAGAAGATTGACTTAAGTGTATTAAGAGTAATGTAAACTTCTTTTAGGACAAAGATCAACATGAAAAGCTTTTTTCAATTAGGCAGAAAAAAGAAAATTAAGAAAACAACAACAATAAAAATTATCAGCCCTTAGTCGGTGTCAAAAGATATCTAAACTTTAAACCTGTCTACAGTTTGACTTTGTTGTGATACTCAGCAACTTAAGTCCTACTTTAATTACTTTAATTATTAGTGGCCTAGATCTCAGGTACTCCTTCCTTAAGTAAAATGTCCCCTGTGGGTATCTTAAAATTCCTTTTTGCTAATTCTTTTCCTTGACTTTATTTAGAGTAAACCAAATTTAGCCGAATTTTTAGTGTAAATGGGTGTCATTTTTCTTCCCAGGTGGTGGGATGGGATGAAGTGAATAGCCAGAGGTCTTTCTCTACAAGGAAAAATCAAGAAACAGGACAGAGGATTATCTTAATGATGCATAAATTATATTCAGGCTATACTTTTGGGTAGCTAGTACTGGATCAGGTATATAAGGCAAATTAATAAACAATCTGATTTTTCCAAAATATAATTTTTCTTCAGTTCATTATTGCTTTATTTTTTTGTTACATTTGTGCATACATATGTGCACAGAGAACAGTAATGATTGAAATTTATTGGATTTTTATAGGCTTTTTTTCTTTGTGGTGGTGTTTATTTTCCATTTCTCAACTTGGAATCTTTCCAAGTACTAATATAATTGTAGTTTTGCAACATCTATAATGCATTGTTTCCCCAAGGTTAAAAAATACATTTGGTGACTGAGACAAGGTTGGAACTCTAGAGAAGGAATGGACATGGTCTCTCGAGATCCTAGTTAAGTTTTTCTCCCTTCCATTAAGGAAGTGTTTTACTGCTGTACCTGTGTGGGAACTGTCAGAACATGGTGTGCGTTAGACTTTCTTGCCTTCTTCTAGTGAAGGCTTCTGCTATATGAAAAAGAGCTAAGCATGTCCTTGAAGACACTATATTGTCTCTTGTAACTCTGTACCCTGGCTAGTTGCCACTATTGCTTTGATTTGATATATAAACTGGCAGAGACAGTCCAGTGTGTGGATATGCAGATGTGTGGAAGCCCCTGCAGATGTCCTATGAGGATGATTCCATGTAGAGCTTGCATATACCCAGGCCACCACCACTGAGTACTCAAGGCCTATGCCTCCTACTCAGCCTGCCACACCTGGAATAAAGCCATGTCTCATTTCCCCTCAATGTCTTGCTTTGGGGACCAGATTGAACCTGCAACTTCCCAGCCTTGGTCAGTTGCACAACAACCTGTATGATTTTTGACACTTTACATAGGTGTAATACATGATTTTATTCATTAATTTTACATAAAAAGATAAATTTAAAAATAGTGCAATTGTTTCTAGCATATGTCTAAGGCCAACTGAAAATAGGATAGATTCGTATGGGGCTGTCTTATGTTTCTATGTTTCTAGTCTACCATGTATTGTGTTCAGGGGTATTTTTATTTTCATCATTTTTATCATGGTGGCTAGTTTTCCACAAAACGTCTCAAAGCCATTAGGCAAAGGTATGTGTTATTTTGACACCTAAGAACATAGCTCTTCATGGAGTTTCATCACTGGCTAAGGAAAATGCAGGTTTGTGTAATGCTGATCTTCATCTAGGTTTATTATAATCTGATTATTGAAAGTCACATTGACTAGTTTCCTCTGGAAAAGAGATATTCCTGAAATGTTCCCAAAATTCCTTCTATATTATTCTTTATTTATTTTAATGACATTGCCTCAAAAAATTTCCATAATTTTTCCCATTCCTGCTTTATAATGACTGACTCAATAATAAAAATGCCCATAGGAGTGGAGTTGAACCTAAAAATGAGCTTCAGTGCTCTGTTCCATGTTTCTATTTCCTTATTCTTTTACTAGCATAAACATTCAAAACATACATTTCAGGAATGCTAGCAATGTCATTCAGAGAAAAGATACTGAAATATGATTGACCCCCCCTTTTGTCTCTGAACAAACAAAAGTTTTATAGTCCTGAGATTGACTGAAGACTGGTTTATGCAGACAAGAGGAAAAGATCTTTAAGCTAGAGAAAACGTCTATAAAATGAGCCTAGAAATCTTCACTAACAGCCTAGCTGGTCATACTGCATAGAAGTCAATTCAAAAGTAAGTAATTTTCCTTCTTTTTGAAAAAAAAAACAGCTTGTAGAAATTCAACTAACAACCTCCTCCAAAACAATCAGCTATACAAGATCCCCACCAATATTTTTTTCTTCAAGCTAGAGATTAAATAAGTCTCAAAGATAGAAAATTCCAAAATTAGTTGGTCTATTCTGAACTAAAACCAAGACATGCCTACTTTGTCTGTGTATATAATTTTGCCTATCAAATCATTTGGACAGTTCTTATTCGGTTATTCTAATGACAAGTTGTTCGTGGCAATAAAACTGTTGTTTATAGACTATTTTCTAGTGTATAGAAATCTCTTTTAAAATTCGTAGAAGCAAAGAGAGGACTCTCAGAAGACAGTTCCTCTGTCTCCTGGGTCATATACGTGACCGTAGGTTCTAGGCTTTGTTTCTCAACGCGTGTTTCAGAGGGAAGTTTGAATAGTTGCTTATTAAATTATAGAATTTCTTGTAGTTCCCTGTGTCATTCTCTTCACAGAATATCTATGATCATTTCTTTCTTTTTTCTTCTTCATATATGTAAATATATGTATATCTATTTATCTAGCTATGCTTTTTTTCTGAGGTTATCACCATACCAAAGACAAAGAGCTTAAGTTCTACTGGTAAATTTATTTTTCTTTCAACCCTTCTTTGGAAGGCGCATGAGGACTAGACATTTTAGAATGATAAATGCTAGTCACAGTGTGATCGCCTGTGCTCCCTATTGCAATTCTGAACTCAGTCTCTTAAGTGGTTGTCTGCCAGGCTTATGGAGATGCCTTCGTGGATACTCCCAGATTAGATTAGTTTCTGTTGTTACACCTGTTCAACTGATTTTTTAATAGCAACATTTGGACAAATTTGGGAAATTAGAAACTTTGAAAGACCATACAATTTAAGTAACATTACAATAATGGAGTTTACTGTTATTATCATTTTGATGCAGGTCTCTGGAACATTCTGATAGAGGAAATTTGGAAAGGAAAGCCATCATATCATGAAAAAAACTGAAAGGCTATGGGATCTGAACAGCGGTTGGGAAGAAATAACTCTGAAGCAGAAAGAACTAACAAGATGATAACAGTGCGACTGTGACCCTCAGGACAGAGGAAAGACAAAACAACCCCTGAGAAGGTGACTACACTAGAAATAATCACAATCTTCATTTGGCCAAAGAAAATGATGAAAATTAGAATAGTCACACATGAGACATCATCCTTCTTGTTCACACAAATAACCAGAGTCATGCATACCAAGATTCATATGATGCTATTTTTGCAGAAGAGAAAAAGCTCTGAGAATGTGACCTCATGAATACCAGCTACTAAAATGTACAGTTAAATTAAAGAAACACAGACAGATGGTGTTCTGACCATTTGAAGATTAGACCTTTTTTCCCCTCTTTTTTTGGGTTATGTTTAAAAGTGACTGTGTACTCCCAGCCTTCTGGACTAGTTTTAATCTTCCCTGTGACAGTCGCTCATCTATTTCACCTTTATGTGCCCTACTGCCATGCAAACAGACTTAATATCATGCCTTGTACACAGTAGACGTGGAATAATTATAAGCTAAATTGAAGTCATTGTGCTGAATCTATTTATAGAGACCAGAAATAAGTGATGACAATTCATCAAAGCCAAGTAGCTCATGAGGAGTTTGATCTTATTCATTTATTTGCCTTTGATTATTAAATACTTCAAAACACATGTGGTCATCATATGCAGAAACATCTAAATTTGAAGTGACTAGCTGGTTTTTTAACTTCAATCAGGATAAAGTGTGCTCCTGGCAATTCTTCTGCAGCTGTGGAACAGAGGAAGTGTGTCATTTATTTTTCTATACTACTAAAATCTAACTCATGATCTAAGATTTTCTTGAGGATATCCCTGAAGAGAACTTAGCCAAGATCTCTCTGCCAGGGGACAGACTTTCCCTCTTCTGTACTTTATACACTTTAGTTATCATTACTCATATCTATGTACATTTTTTGACATCAGATATTTGTGATGCTTTAATGCTATACAGGTTTATCAATTTCTTGATAACAGGTACCAGAGATTATGCATCTTTGTATGATATGTATCATTAGATTGCTTCACATATAGCACATTCTCACATATTTAATGATTAAGTATTATTCATTGAAAAAAAATCATTCATTAGAGTAGTTTAGACTCTGGAATTAGACATCTGCCTGTTTTGAATCCTGGTTTTACCACCTTCCACATAGCAATGTTGACTCCATCACCAAACCTCATCTAAGCCTCTTGAACTTGTGCAGGGTAAACGATGAGGTAATGCAGGTCAGTCTCAGAGCAGAGCCTGCTGCAAAGCCAGGGATCTGAGCATGTTTTCTTTTCTTCCTTTTCCACAGTAAATCTTATGGAATTATAAATTACACTGATGGGATTTATGAAAATCCGAAGTTCGAACTGCCTTCCAGATTTCCATGATGGCAATGTAAGACTGTTGTATGGGTGCCATTTATCATCATATGAGTATTTTAGTAAAGCAGGTCTCATTAATTTTGGATGTTCTTTGATTTGCAACTACTTGATCTCCTTCTCATTTGGTATGAAGTAGAATGGAGTTCTAGAGGAATTAAAAAGATTTTATAGTTTAGATATTCCAATAGTATTTTCATAAATCACCATTTTTAAATTAAAGTGTCAAAATCTTGTCTACAATACATATTGATAAATACCAGGACTGTCCAGAACTCAGGGTTATAGTCAGGAAGTAGAGAATGCCCAAGTGAAGCCTGTTAATCCTTTCTTTTTGTTAGGCTTTTAAAGAAGGTGTGCTGACAAGGAAAAATGATGAATGAGAGAGTTTGAGCTGCGTTTTGTGGAGTTGGCCAGTAGCCTGATGTCCTAAAGATGCTCTCTCTGGTCAGCTGTGTCAGAGGACCTGCCTCCCAGGTGGTCTTCTTATCCCCTGAGCCTCGATCTCATTCTCACCCAGCTGCTGAGCACGTATTGGTGAGAACTTCCAAGGGATCAAGTGTTCATGTGAGAAGAAGACAAAAAAGGACAAGATGGCATGGCATAGAAGGGCTTTGTCTCTGTTTACCAGTTTCACTCCCTCAAAGCCTGTGTGCTTGAACCCACTGGTAAATGGAGCAAAACTGTGTCCTGGAATGTCACCAACCAGGTTAGTTTTTCTGCTTTGAGGAAGCAGAAATGGGACAGGGAAGCTGGGGATGAGAAGAGAGCTATCTGCGGTTTGAGAAATGGAAACAGATTTTTTTCTTCCATTAGAGGCTAAAACATGTGTTCTTTTGAAGAGATTAACTCTGGCTTTAGTCAAAGTGGTTTAACACATGCATGTTAAGAGGCCCAAACAAGTTTATGTGCTTTAAATAAATTGTAAGGAATTGAACTTTCTTTTCATTTCTAATATTAAAATATCTTTAGTCTTATTCATGTGTGTATTTGTTTTCTTTGCTGTAGTACTGAAATAATCTATTTTTTGTGATACTGGGAATTTAAACCAGGGGTGCTCTACCTCTGAGCTACACCTCCACCCTCTTTTATTTTTTATTTTGAAACAGGGTCTCACTAAGTTAATGAATGCTGGCCTCAAACTTGGAATCCTCCTGCCTCAGCCTCCCAAGTACTGGGATTACAGGTGTGCACCACCACACCTAGCTGAAGTAATCTATTAACAGAAAAATCCTAATAACTTTACATTATCTGCAAATAATTCTTAATATTTCCTAAAACATTTCTATATGTCTTAAAATAAGGATTTTATGTATCTTTATGGAATCCTATCTTGGTTCATAGTTTTTCTGCTTTTTAAAATAAAATCTATTTATGTTAAAGCACTAGAGAAACTAGACTCTAATTGTACCATGAATCCTTCAACTTTTACCTGCAGAAGCCCTAGATAAAACTAAAATAGTTGATAGAGGAGGAAATTTTAATATTAATTTAGCAATATATTTCTGTTATCATTATTTCTTCTTCTTCTTCTTCTTCTTCTTCTTCTTCTTCTTCTTCTTCTCCTTCTCCTCCTCCTCCCCCTCCTCCTCCTCATCCTCCTCCTCCTTCTTCTTCATCTTCTTCTTGTACTAAGGATTGAACCCAGGAGTATTCTACCTCTGAGCTATACCCCCAGCCTTTTTAATTTTTATTATGAAACAGGGTCTCACTAAGTTACCATGCACTCACTGAGTTTGAACCTGTGATCCTTCTGTCTCAGCCTCCCAGACATGCTGTAATAGCATTATTTCTTGACCTAAATATAGAAAAAATATGGATGCCATGGTTCTAGATACACATTTTAATTTAATACAACAACTATAGAAATATTTAGTTCTCAGGTAAGGAACACTGTGATACATTGGGCTTTTTACGTGGAGGAATGGAAGAAGGTAATTGTGCTGGTGGTAACAGAACAAGCTGGAAGGGCAGGTAGTGGTAGAAGGAAACTAGTATTTATTCTACAAATTCCCAGGTGCTTAATTTATCACATTATTCATGTTATATTAGTTAACTCTGTCACTAACCCTGTGCTACTGACATACATTACATTGAGAAAAACTAAAAAACTATATAGAATATGACTAGCTTGCTCAAGATCATTCAGTGCATGAGTAGTAGAAACTGAATTTTAGCTCAGGGTTGTCAGGCTTGGAAGATTGCATTCCTTGAGTGTTTTCTCTATGTGTCTAAAGATGTAACACTA
Organism: Glis glis; assembly: GCA_004027185.1. Classification (NCBI taxonomy): domain Eukaryota; kingdom Metazoa; phylum Chordata; class Mammalia; order Rodentia; family Gliridae; genus Glis; species Glis glis. The sequence continues at coordinate 18,197 of PVJS01018193.1, read as the reverse complement.
ATGTGACATAAACATGGGGGCTTATCCACTTTGTTCATGAGACTCTTCCTACCACCACGTGAAGGAATTTGAGTTGGCCTACTAGAAGATGAAGACCTGGGGAAAAAAAGCCCAAGCTGTTTCAACCAAGTCATCAGAACCATTCTAGCTGAGAACCCAAGAATGTGAATGAGAACATTCTACACCACTGAGGTTAAATCATAAGACCAGTCTGACCAATCAAAATTACAGAGATACAGTAGATAATTATTCATCATCATTTTTTTTTTGCGGTACCGGGGACAGGGGCGTTCTATCTCCGCGCTACACCCCCGGCCCTATTTTTTATACTTTATTTTGAAACCAGGTCTCATGAAGTTGTGGAGGGCCTTGCTAAGTAGAGAGAGAGGGAGAGAGAGAGAGAGAGAGAGAGAGAGAGAGAGAGAGCTGAGGCTGGCCGCGAACCCGGATCCTCTGGTCCCCGCCTCCCAAAGTACTGGGATTACAAGCATGCGCCACCACGCCCGGTCATCATTATTTTTAAGTAACTAAGATTTAGGGTGATTTTTAATGCAGCAGAACCTTATTGACATACCTGAAGATTAAAAAAAATGTAGCTGGATATGATGGTGCTTTGATTGTAATCCTAGTAGTTGGGAGGCTGAGATAAGAGGATCACAGGTTCAAAGCCTGTGCACAGAAACTTAGTAAGACCTCGTTTCAAAATAAAAATACAATAGGGCTAGAGGTGTAGCTTAGAGGTAGAACCTCCCCCACCCCGGATTCAATCCCCAGTACCCTCCCCCCACATGATAGTGTGAGTTAATTTTTAAGGAATGTTTTGGAGTTCCTAATTGGAGAGAATGGGCACAATTCACGTGAAAGAGTAATAGCTTCAAATTCAAGGACAACAACCTATAGAGCGAATATTGTATGTCATGTACTATACTACATTTCTTACATGCATGGTCACTTTCAGTCCTTACTGCTCCCTCATGAAGTAGATGCTATTTGTTTCTATTTTGTAGATGACTAAGCTAAGATTCAGAAGAGTTAAGTAACTTATCTAAAGTCACAAACAATAAGTGTTGTCAGGATTTGAATCCTCATGGGGCTAATTTGAAAGTCTTCTGTGTTGCTTTCAAATAAACTTATGAGAGAAGACGTGGAAGAGTGAGAGAAGTAATATGAAGAGGGGAAGTTTACCAATGGGATTGCTTGTCTAAAGCTGTCCACTCAAAGTAGGAGAATCCATCACTTTCTGATAGGTCAGCCTTTGTTAAAAGTGATGGAATGGTGGGGGAAATTCTGTGGTAAAGTTGGAGAAGATTACAGATTACATTAGAGAGGGGAAGGAATTGAAAATGAGAAGAGAAGTAAAAGAAAGAATAGTGAAAAAGAATTCACAGGACCATTTTGTCTCTAGGTCTAGTAGCCAGACTAAGGAGTAGAGAGTGACATATGAGATGTCATTGTGACAGTCTCAACCTCTCAACCCTGGGTTTAAGGGAAGAGAGAGCTATGCTGACAGTGAAAAAAGGGAAGAATCTCAGCAGCATTCTTAAAGCAGTCTCTTCATCAATCTGGATATCTTGTCTTGGATTATTTAAATTCTCCTTGTGCCTGATAGACTTCAACTAATTTTTACTAGCTTATTATGAGCAGATGTTCATGTCATATATTACCTATGATAAATTCACTTTGTCCCTCTTTCTCTTCTGCTTTAAATGAATTTAAAACACTATTGACAAAGTTTAACTTAGTTTATAGCATACAAATGGCTGCAAGCTTGCACGTGGTAGTATTTGAATAATGCAGTAAAAGCTATAGCTGGTAGAAGCATCTCGAGTCGAATCTTGCTCACAGGAGGGCATAAAACCATCAGGAGCAACATCTTTGAGTCATGAGTATGTTAATGTGTGTATAATGGCAGCGACCTTCTCCACTGAACAACATATGCGTGGATGTTCTCTTAACCAATGAGTAATATGGCATAAACAAATTAAAAGTGGTGTCACATGACTTCACAGTCAAGTAACCAGAATATAATTAGTTTTATTTAATCTGGAAAGCAAATTCATTATTGCCAAGACAGTGATTCAGTGCTCTGTGCTAAATGAACTAGATGTGGGTGTTTAACAGTCAATTTGCACCATGTGTTATTGTAAAAAGAAAAAAAAAAGATTCAACTAGGGTTGTAAGAAAATTCTTTAAGATTTCAAAACTAAATGGGAATTCTTTGTTTAAAAAAGAAGAAAAGCAAATAAAAAGGAAGTATTTTGTAGTCCCAGTGAGAGTTAGTGGAACACTCGCTCCATGGGAAGTAACCATCTCTGTAGTAGACTTGTCTGTCACCACCAGTTCACAATCTTCCTTGCTACATTTAAGACACTAATGATTTGGGTGCCATGTGGAATAACTTAATGAACTACACATGTTTAATGGGAACATTTTCATTACAAATCTTGACGCATTTCAGAATCCCTTATAGAAACTTTCCACTATCAAACGTACTGTGAAAAGATACTGGAAAATCAAATAAAAGAGCAAACATTTATACTGCCTTAATAAAACACTACAATAAAAAATTCTTAAATTTGTATATTTACACTTTTATTGTGCTTACATGTTGGTTCATTTGACCTTCATTATATCAACCATGGCTTAGATGAGGGCAGATGAAATTATGCCTATTTTACATATAAGGCAAATGAAATTCAAAGATAAAGTCCTCTTCCAACAGGAAATGAGAAGAGGAACTGAAGACATGCTTTCTGCAGAATTAGGTATGTGTTTTACTCAATTAAATTACATAGAAAAGCTTTATGAAAGGGACATCTAAAAACATTTTATACTGACAGTGTCTAGGAAGAGTTTGTCTATATATTTCCTGAAATGTTGCCAATCTCTCAGTATTAATTCTGAATATATATTCTAGCATGATTCCAAAACAATTCTTATGTAGGTGTAAGCCTCATTTCCAAAAATTGATATCACCTCACAGGTTCTAAGACATTGAGGGTTTGCTTATTTGGGCAAAGTCAAATGTTTAAATCTGTAAAACTGGGCTGCAAATTTTGAAAAAGCATCTTTTCTAGGAAATTTCAATACTGGACTCTTACAGTCCCATCAGCTAGTTACTTTAGAGAAAATAAATGAAAAATAATCTGTGATGAACAACAACATTGAACTGGACAAGAAATTTTATTTCCTGATAGGTAATTGGGTTAATTTGAATTTGAAGACCCGATGACAGAAAAACAACCAAATATTGGGGCAGTTTGACTACTACAAGGTTCTCTGTATTACTGTTTTCAAAATTTTCTAAGGCATCTCTGACCATTTACTTCAACAGAAGTTGCATGCTTACAGTAGGAAGTCTATAAAAATTCAATGATGGACTCTAACCATCAAAACTCTCCTTTTCATCGAACAAAGTATACTTGATTGTGTTCAACTTAGTGCTCAGAAAACACATGCCAAGGAAGAGACTTTTCATTGATAATTCCTATTTTCTTCCCCTTGTTTCCCCTAGGTTTTGTTTATCCACTTTGCTCCCAGGCTCTCAAGCTTTCTGTCAATATCCAAGTCCTGCTTGTTCATTATCAATCTCATTCTATCTTTCTCATCTCACTTTATATTACCAACTCTGAGTTTTACAAACCTCCTTACAAGAAGCACTCAGGATTTCTACTTTACTGTACAGGCCCTGTAACTTTCATATATCCATGCAACTACATATAGACAACAGCAAAGGCCAAGATCCCATTTTTAAGGCCTATATCTACAAATGTGTGGGTCTTATGTGATATTTTTGTTGTACTACATTCTAGGGATTCAGTAATGGACACGATACACACAATTCCTGCCCTCATGGGAACTCTGTTTTAATAGGAAAGAAAAAATAATTAAACATATAATTTCAGATTGTAATAGATACTTTGAAGAAATAGATAAAAAGGTAAGATGCTAATTTCAGCACATCTAAAATTGTCAAAGTTTAGCTGGGCATGGTGGCACACGCTTGGTTTGTAATTCCAGTACTTGGGAAGCTGAGATGGGAGGATCCGGGTTCGCGGCCAGCCTCAGCAACTTGTGAGGCCCTCTGCAACTTAGTGAGACCCTGTTTCAAAATAAAGGATAAAAAGTAGGGCTGGGGGTGTAGCCCGGAGAAAGCCGCTGGGTTCAATCCCCCGTACCACCAAAACACACACACACACACACACACACACACACACACACACACACACAAATTAAATTGTCAAAGTTAACGAGATTATGATAAATCAACCAAAGGGAAGATTATTTAGTTAGAAAAAGTTATAATGATCAAGACTTCTCCACTCAACATGAAAAAGACTTACACTGCAATATTCGGTGAAAAAATATAAGATAAAAATAAAACATTCTGTCTCTGCAAAACAGGCAGAGAAGAAATGTTGGAAGAAAATCCATTTTTGAGATATTATAATTGTTATAATTACAATGTTATTTTGGATTAACTTATTAAAGAACATGAAATGTCAATAAATATAGCTTATTTGATGCCCTGTTAAGCAAAGAGTTCTATTTAACATTTGATTTTTCACAATGCTAGACTTGAGGCTTTGAAGTACATTTTGAGTCATCAAGAAAGGTTAATACCTTGCCTCAGTCTAATTTCTGAGCTAAGTATATTTTATTGTGGTTTAGTTTTTCACAATCAGTGACATATGCATAGAATTAAGTAGAGTAATAATCTATTAACCAGAATATTTGATTAACCAGAACACATCATTTCCCGATACCCCAGATAAAGGAGTTATTTATAGGCAAAAATAAATAAATTAAACCTCAACTCCAAACTGCTTTTTGCTACCCTGCAATTTCTATGAGGATGTTTGTTGTTAAATTAGAGGCCCGTGACTATACCTTGAGAGGAATAGCAATCTGTCTCTTGATTTTACTTCCAAGTAATAAACAATGAGTGCCTGTTCTTTTCTTGTCATTGGATATTAGAGACTGGGAATTTTTAAAGATATGTTGGGTCTCTTTTTGTCCAAACTTGTATTAGTTTATTTATTTATTTGCGGTACTGGGGATTGAACCCAGGGGCGTTCTACCTCTGCGCTACACCCCCGGCCCTATTTTTATCTCTTGGCATGTCAAGAATTCTCACACAACTCTTTTAAGAGAAGATATCTACCCAACAATGGAAGCGTTTATCTCAAATTCAGTATTTAAATTGCTACTTTGAATGACTGCTGAAATTAATTTAATATCAAGTTTATATACCTTTATAACTTTTTTATTTTGACAACACAGTTGCATAAGCTATGATTAGTTCAGGGATTTTGTGGGCGTAATGTACAAGATAAGCAGGTTGAAAAGTTTTTTGACTTTTCAAAGCCACATTTTGAGAAGTAAGGAAATGCAGCTTTCTTGACTGGCATCTCCATAATTATTTGTACAATTTTCTGAGCTGTTTGACAAGTTCCCATTTGTCTTTAAAATAAAAGGACTATAGGGAGAACAATCTCCGACCTTTCAGGTATTTTTAAAATCGTTCACGAACAAACAGCATTTCAGCCAGAGGGGAAGAATTGACACCTTTTGGATTTTCAGGTCATATCATAATGCTACTAGTCCAAATCCACCGAAATTTTTGGCTCTCAGGGACATTTGACATCATTCTTACACTCTCTGAATTAACATTTAAATATTTATGCAATTCTTCAGTCTAGAAGAGGAACTGTAAGACTTCCCTGAATGAGAGGTTAAGCAAAGGTTATGATGTTACAAATTAGAACTAAATAGGACACTGATACTGAGAAACTGGAATCCTGTTAGTTAGACTAATAATGAATCAAGTCAATGAGACAAAGGGTCCCTCAAGGTGAGGTCTGCTAGAGTTTGAATATAAATGGCCATATTACTATTAATACATCCATTCATGAAAATGCTGCAATGCTAGTTTATGCCACAGAAAAGACAGAATATGAGTTCATGTAAAAATGTGGATAAAGGAGAATTATTCACTCCTCTCAATAGAAGCAAAGCTTAATAAAGATGTAAATATAGTTGCCTAATTTGTAACATCTCATAATTTTCATATCGAATAAGAATATATGTTCCTTTTATTTTCAGTGGGGGACGTTGTATAGATTTATTTTAAAATAAATCATTATAAAAAAGTTTAGCAATTTCAGGGTCAATTTAGAACATCAAGTAATAGCATATCCTTTCTTATTGACAATTTTCACTGTTCTGGTGCATTTCTGCCTATTTATGTTGTAAGACTAAAATAGTATAAAGAGAGCCAAACATAGTGGTGCATGCCTAGTGCATAGTGGTGTAATTCTAGTACTTGGGAGGCTGAGACAGGAGGGTTGCAGGTTTGAGGTCAGCCTCAGCAATTTAGCGAGGCCCTCAAGAACTTAGTGAGACCCTATTTCAAAATAAAAATAATAAAATAGGGCTGGGGTGTAGCTCAGAGGTAGAACACCCCTGGATTTAATCTTCAGTAACACACACACACACACACACACACACACACACGTATAAATAAACTGTAGTGTCAGAAGCTTGTAATTCCAGTACTTCGGAGGCTGAGACAGGAGGATCTCAAGTTCATGGGCAGCCTCAGCAATTTAGAGAGGTCCTCAACAACTTGGTGAGACCCTGTTTCAAAATAAAATAAAATACGTCTGGGGGTGTAGCTCAGAGGTAGAAAGCCCCTGGGTTTAATCCACACTACTACAAAAAAAAAATAGAAAAAAATAGTATAAAGAATATAATGATGTTTTTGTCCCTCTGCCTAAACTTTTTATCTCTACTCTACATTATAAATGAAAATACTATTCAATTAGCTTCCACTTTTGAAGACACTTGAGAGGTATACAGAATTAAATTTAAATATCATTATCAAATTTAAATCTACCTATGCTAACATTTAATATTTAAGAAATTATCTCTGTGCTATTAATCTTTGTAAAACTGGCATGCACTGGATAAAATGTGTTGAAAGTTACAGATCTACATTTGGAACTGAAGAAAAAAGCTGGCAGTTAAATGAACCAACTTCATCATAAGTGTATGGAGTGAACTGATTTTATATAAAGCTTAAAACAAAACAAACCTGCTTTATCCCTGAATTTGGTTATCTTTATCTGCAATGGTAGAAGAAGTCATACTGTGCTGAGAATGATATTGTTGTAGTAACATTTAATGTTGTTTATTGAAACTTGAAGTTGAGAAATCGAATTAGATTCACATTGTTCTGCTTTAGCAAATTTTATCTGGAATATGATGCCAATACAATTTCTAAAAATACTCATTTATACCTTCTGATGTTTTAGTAGACAAGACAAGACACACATTAAGTCTAATTTAGTGCAGGCCAAGTTGTCTTGTTCTTTCTAAAACAAGAGTTTAGCTATATTTAGGTCCAGTGAGAATGGACATGTAAATTAACAGTGTGAATTAAGTGCTATAAATATCCAGCATCTATTCATTTTGTACCCATTTTGAACCAGGTTTTGTATCATTATGTGAACAAGATGATGTGCCAAATAGGTTTCTGCCTTTCTGGAGCAGGGTATCCATTATTACTGAGAAATTTATTAGTGATAAATAATCAGAAGCCAGTCAAAAATGTTAAAACTCTTATAACCATGCATCTTTTAATTTTTTTTCTGGTACTGGGGATTGAACCCAGGGGCATTCTACCTTGGAGATATACTCCCAGCCCTATTTTTTTATTCTTTATTTTGAAACAGGGTCTCACTAAGTTGCGCAGGGTCTCACTAAGTAGCTGAGGCTGGCCGCGAACCCGGATCCTCCGGACTCAGCCTCTCAAGTACTGGGATTACAAGCGTGCACCACCACTCCTGGCTTAAATTTTTTTCTCTTCAATGACCTGCTCAAAGTCCTCATATTTTGAAAGATTTTGCTAATAAATCAGATTCTCCATGTTAAGAAATAAAATTTCCCATAAAAATTAGCAAAGTATATATACTGCTCACAGTTATATTTCCAACGACACTATCATAACCATTTTAAGCATTTTGTAATTATTCTTAATCTTTGGGGGAACTTCCCAGATTGGACTCCATGCAGTAGCTAAGTATCACTTGTATGTTCTCGGGTTCTTTGTTGAATTGGCCCTGGGCTTTATTAGTAGATTCCTTTAGAACTCTCAGAACTTTATTTTAGAAATGTGGGTTCTTTATCTTCAAATCCCCCTACTTCTCAGCCATCCCTACTCTTGCTTATAACTCAAAAACTCCACACATAATTCAAATTAAAATCCAATTTAAGGGGATATTTTCAGTCCCAATCCTTCATCACCCAGCTTCAAGATCTGATACAACTGACAACCCTTAATCTCTTGAAAATCCCTTTCCATTTGAGTCTTACAGAATTATTTTCTCCCATTTACTCTTCCTTCTCATCTTTGATGCTTATTTTTTTTCATCCATGAATAAGTTTATATTCCTCCCAGAAAAACACACTGTGGAACCACTTCTATTCACAACTTGTATGTTATCCCTGGTAATGCTCATTTGCACTTATAATTTCATACACAATTTACAATTCTGGAGGACTTCCAATCCACTTTTCCCATCCTCCTGGTTCCAGAGCTGTGTTCTCCACTGCTGCAATAGCTATCCATGTGGACCTTGTGCAGATGCGTATCTGTATCTCAACTCCTTGCACCAAGTCTCCTACCTTCCACAAACATACCCACGCCCTCTCATAGACAATCCGTGGTTGCTTTTCTTTTGTATTCTTAATCTTTCCTATAGCAATTAGTATTAACTTTCACTCACTTCCTCCCTAACTTTCCAGACACTATTCATCATAAGGTCCAGGCAGAACTATTGTTCATATCTGTATTTCCTCTTGGTCTCCTCTAATTTGTTCCCCTTTCCTGTCTTCATTTCACAACCATACTTTGTGCTCTCTGTTAATTTGCTAGGGCTGCCATCACAAGGCATCACTAACTGGGTGGCTTAAACAATAGAAATGTACTGCCTCACAGTTCTGGAGGCTGGAAGTCTGAAATCAAGGTCCTGGAGGTTTGGTTCTTTCTGAGGCCTGTGATAGTCATCTTCTCTCTGTGTCTTTCACATCATCGTCCCTCTACAGTGTATCTGTCCCTGTGTCCAAATGTCCCCCTTTTTTATGAGAACAGTAGTCCTATTGGATTGAGTCCCACCCTAATGACCCCGATTTAACTTGATTACCTCTATAAAGACTATCCAAATAAAGTCATGTTCTGAGGTCTTGGGGGCTAGAATTCCAAATTATCATTCCTTGAAGTACACAATTGAACCCATGACCAGCTCCTACTCTAAAGTCCAAGGACATCATGGGAGGGAGAAAGCACTATCTCATAGAACTTAAAAGCTAGAGGTGTGAGTGGCTAAAGGTATAGCTCAGTGGTAGAGCACTTGCCTAGCATGTGAGAGACTCTGGGTTTCATCCCCAGCACTGAAAAAAATTGGAATTTGAGACAGATGCCACATTATTTTCAAAAGTTAACAAAATAATTTAACTTGACACAATGTACTATGGTTAAAATGAAACAGGGTTCAACTGGGTATGGTAGCCCATGAGTGTAATCCCAGCTACTCAGGAGGCTGAGGCAGGAGGATTGCAAGTTTGAGGCCAGCTGGGGCAACTTAATGAGACCCTGTCTCAAAGAAAATAAAAAGGATTGAGGAGGTAACTGAGTGGTAAAGCACTTGCGTCGTGTGCGTGAGGCACTGGGTTCAATACCAAGTAACAAAAAGCAAAACAAAGCAAAACAAAATAAGTAAACAATAAACAAGGTTGATATTGTGTCTTATATGGTTTTTCATAACAACTTTCTACCTTTCCTTGTTATCTCCACCTTATCTATACACTCTATGATATTACCTTTATAGAATTTAGAATGTTATACTACAACTTATCTGTTGACAGATGAACACATCTGTCTCTAAAACTGATGAGTTCTGGTAGGGCTCCTATCTTCATCCCCGGCACCTAGCATAAGGACTGACACGTAGTATGTTTTCAGCAATTGTTTGTTGAACTAATTTATTTTCTAGTCACTACTCTGCCATATGCAAGAAACTCAAATAGGAATAAAAATCCTCATTAAGTAGTGATACTTTTTTTGGTGTGACCACTGTAAATATAAGAATGGTAAGTGTGGAGAAATTAATATGGTCTAAATATAGCTCTTTTTATATAACTTAAAGCATAGATTCCCAAAGTTAGCAATAGGGTCCTGGTGGGGGGGGGCAGCTGGAATGATCCAGGGGAGAGAGTAGCCTTGGGTGCAATTAGGGGGTGATTAATATAAACAAGGAGGTGTGGAAGCTCTCACTGGTGCTGAGTGATTTTTTTTCTGAAAGAGGTGGTAAGTCAATAAGTTTGCGAATCTGTGAATTTAAAGGATTTGTTAGCTCAGGGTTTTATGATGAAAAGCATTAAAGAGTGTGGCAGAACTCATACTAGAGAATAAAAATAGTGGATCAACAATACTTACTTTTAGTGTTACTTATTTATAAAATTAATATGCTTTCAAGTTCTGATATGATTGTCTATGTTTTCCTCATCAGGGACTGGTAGAAAGCCTGCAGGCATGACTTGGTCAATATTGTCTCTCCTGTAGTCCCAGCCCTTATTTTTCTTCTTAGGTAGTTCTGGTAGCCATGATCATTCTCAGTATGTATGAATAATCAGGTCGTTCTACATTAATTATTAAACCATTTCAAAATTGGCTTACATATTTGCTTAAGGTTCACTCTCAGTACATAATTTCTATTGATGGTATTTCTGAGCAGTCTTTGTTTCTTTCAAGTTAGATCAGTGTTTTTTTTTTAAGTTCGAATTCGTCTTGATGACTCTTCTCTCTGTTCTTACATCATCTCTTTTTGGTGGTAGGTGGGACATATTTAGCCTGGCAGAAAAAGTAACTAAAGAAACTGCTACACAAGGGTTAAATTGAAAAGGATAACCCCATTTTGTGGAAGTGTAAACTCCATATTGATGTCGGTGTCTGCTTTAATATTTTAGAATCCCTTTCTACAAGTGTCACTTGGTCTCTTGCAGGAGACAATGTCTGCCTTTCCTCCTCACAGGATCACTGAATGGTAGATGAAAAAGAACTTGGAAAGGTGAAAAGTGTCATGTAAATAGAATTAGTAATACAACCATGATGACTTACCTAGAATCAAATGACTAGTGTATGATAAGCAAGTTTGAAGACAGAGCTCAATTTGAAAATTTGCCCTGAGACAATGTGTCTCTTTGAATACAGTGAGTTTGTACCTCTTAGAAATGGAGAAAAGTAATGTGTATTTCTTTCTTTTTTAACTGTGAGTGTACCCAGCCTCTGCTAATTTTTTTTTCTAAATATTTTTTGATCCACAATCAGGTGAAAGGGTAGCTTGAAACTAGAGTAGAAATATGGCATGGACATTGGAGGCACTAAGCTGGGCAGAGGAATTTGATGTAACGGAGACCAGGAGGAAAGGAGATTCTTAGAGAACATAATGAAAATGTGTGAAAAGCATGGAGGTTTGTAGGGTGATGGTCTGAGGTAGCTGTGGTTTACAAAATGAATGAGTATTGGCAAAAGGTATTTGGCTAAGTATTTTTGTAAGTTGAAAATTAGATCTACTTTAATGATCTTTTAAAGTCTAAAATAAACATTGGATTCCTTTTGAAAATTATTAAACAGATAAATTTTAATCCCTTGAATTTTACTCCATGCATGATCTGTACAATGTGGGGGTCATTTTGGTTATTAATAAATGGGTAAATAAAGAACAGATCTTTTCCTAAAAACTGAAATGTAGAAATCAGACATAGGAATTTTTCGATTTCATCTTACCTAGCTTTCTGAGCCCTAAGAGCTGGTATTCAACAGTTTTGAATAATAACTAAAGTAAAATAGGAAACAGTGCTATTAGGATTCTAAGAGTAACTGGTATTTCCATCACTCCTATTTAACGAGAGGTACCATGTGAAGAAAACCTAGATGTAAATTTGGGGCTTTGGGAGAAACATTCCTGCTTCCAGGTCACTGGGGCGTCATTTAGTAAATTGCTTCTCCAGCACTCTGACCGGAGTTGCCAAATTTCTATGAATTTAGAATTCTAGTCAGAAAAGGAGTTCAATCTATTTCAATTATTAGCCTGAACGGTGCGTCTGGCTGTGCCCTTGTGAAGAGTGGCTTCATTCCTGCTGAGTGCCACCTATGAACATGGGCCGCTGTCGTTCACTGGCAGTGTCTGCAGGACCAATCTCTAATGTGTGGAAGTCCTCCAATATCATTTTCCATCTAAAAACCAATTACTGGCTTTAATTTTTAAGTAGCAGCTCCTTTCCTGAGCTGTAACTCTGGGTGTGTCCACGAAGATGGTGTGGAGTCCATACGTGTCTGCATAAAATAAAGAGTGCTAAGAGACTTTTGCCCATAAATCTCTCTCCTCTTAGACTTTTGGAAGACCCCAAATTCCCAACATGACTTCCTTTTTTGGGTAAAAATCTCTTTTGGCAACTGCAAAATTAAATTAAATGTTGCTGGAGCAGTAACAATTTTGGCATTTTTATTGGGGTTGTTTCAATCTGTATGAGTTTATCAAATTAGCTGGCATAAATCAGATCCTTTAGAAAATGAGGAGGGAGTAAAATCCCCAAGAAAGGGAGTGAGCAGAAGGGTGAGAAGAATGCAAGGAAGAGAGAAGGAGAATCAGGGGGAGAATGGCCATGTAGAGTTAGTGAGCAGGCAGGAGATAAAAGGGAGCTCTTTCGAACTTGGATCTAGGATCAATCCTGTTCTGAATAAATGAGTAGAAAAGTACCCAGGTAATTTTTTTTCTTTCACATTAACTACACAGAGATTTTCTTTATTACATTTCTACAAAGAGCTTTAATCCAATTTTTTCTGTTGATGATAATTAGGTTGTTTCAAGAAAACAACATAGAGACACAAACAAGAGAAGAAATCCTTGGATTTCATACTTAGTATTTAGAGGTAGAATTTAATCCAATAATTCTGCACATTTGTAAAATATATCTGAAACTAATTTCTGATGTTTTTGTGGAATGAATGGCAAAGCAAAACATTTGTTATCTGTTTTTTTTTCATACAGAATTCATTATACTCACACAGAAATACAATGCAAGGCTCTAGTATTCCTATTGGAAATAGCATCTTAGAATGCATGGGAAGAAAGCCCTACGCATTTTATTTAATTTGATCTGAAACCCATATACTGTCATTTAGAGAGATCAAGTATAAGAACCTGGTGGGTATAAAATGTGCTCCGCATGGTCTTATTTAGAAAGATGCCTCAAATGTTAGTTTTCACAAGTTCCACAAAACACATTTTCACACCAAATTTGATACAGACATATATTACAAAATCTTCCTATTGCCATTTGAATATAGAATGGAAAAGTTTCCCTTGAGTTTGAAAATATGCTTCAAGTATAGGTAGGGAAAGTACAGGCTGTACTAACATCTGCCAGTTGACTGCACTGTGGTGTTTAGACTCTCAAAAGGAGCGTGTGAAAGAATATCACTTTCCTTAATGTAGAGCCAGGGGAACTTTACATATACAAAACAGAGCCCTTGATGGGTTCTCCATTAATTTCCTAATTGAAACTGACTTTGACCACGTGCACACTGCTGTTGTCCTTGGGAGGGAGCAGGACATGACAGTGGGCCCTGTGTCAATGTGTGTGTTTGCACAAGTTGGGTAGTTTTTCAAGGGTCCCTATCTGTGAGGCCATCAGTCACATTCTACACATACTTTAGCTCACATGAGAGTGAGTGGGCTGTCTCAGCAGTTCTGGGCTTCTTGCCTGCGTGCTGGAGTTGTGGAGGAAAGCCTAGCTCCTCACACATGCTCACAGACATGCTCTGGAGAGCACACCAACACACACTCACTGACGTGGAGACGTTGGTATGCGCAATACTGGCCTCTTTCATGCTCAGGCATCACCTACACATATGTTGCTAAGATTATGTAAGAACACACTAATTAATTTTTTTAATCTTAAGAAAAGGATACTTATTTTAAATTTACAGAGAGTCACCATAGAGGATAGTGGCAGTCCTGGGTGAATGAAGGGGCATGCTACTCTTTTCTTTATATACTTCCATATTTTTTTGTCTTTAAAAATATATATTAATTTTCCTTTTGGTGCTACTGGGGATTGAACCCAGAGGCATTCTACCTCCGAGCTACATGCCCCCAGACCTTTTGTTTTGTTTTGTTTTGAAACAGAGTCTTGCAAGGTTGCTGAGTCTCTAAGTTGCTGAGGCTGGTCTCTAACCTGCAATCTTTCTGTCTCAGCCTCCCAAGTACTGGGGTTATAGGCATGCACCACTATACTCAGCTGTACATTAATTTTGTGTTTTGTATATTTAAAAGGACATAAATTGATGTAAGTAAAATGCCATAATATTGCTATACATTTAGGCTATCTTTCTGGGAGTCCTGACGAGGTTCCTTTGGTGTTGTGTTAGAAGTCTCTTTTGTGGAAAAATGACTTTGTTGGAAAAATATGCGCATGAATTTTAGACTAATGTAGCTTGCATATGGAAACGATACTCCGATGTGGGGTTCTAAAGACATGGGTATGACTGCAGTGTTTCATTGATGCCAGACATTGACTTAAGCCATGCAGAGCTGAGCGTGCATGTGGAGGCAAAGCATGTGACTGAGTCATGCATGGGCAGGTGTCTGTGAAGTCAGGAAGCTCTCCAAGGCATACTGGAGGAGAGGTACATCTGTCGCGGTGTCTAAGGTTTCTCCAATTACATCTTGGTTAAATAGTCAGTCATTCAGCAAGTATTAATTTAGCATTCACCGGATATCAGGGGAAGAAAAATTCACTGGCCTGGATCCAGGTCTTTTGCATGGGCTCACTCCGTGTGCTTCCCAGCATTGTCAGTAACAGCATGTCCCTCAAGATGGCCAGATGAGCGTGCTGTCCGGCCTGCCAGCTGCTCCCTTCCCCATGGCACTGCCATCTCTCCTTCCATTACTAGGCCCAAGTCACAGGAATATGAAATGAAGGAATCTGCATTCAGCCTGGCACATAAATGGATTCTCCAGGTATTCTCACACGGCAGCAATTAGGCATTTTCAATCTATCCTGAACTTGTTGGTTTGCTTTGGGAATTCAAATGTCCAAAATGCTTGGATGGTGTAGGTCAGCCTCTCTCTATGATCTGAACTAAAGGTTTGTGGTTTAACTACATCGTATAAATATACGTGTATAATATTATCATAAAATTACATATAGCAGTGAAAAATGATCATTTATGTCATTTCTAAGAGATAAAGTCAGTTAATAAGTTCATATTTTTCCTTCAGACCCCCCCCATGGAAATGTGTGAGAAATGTGCTTTCTAAAAATCAGATGACAATATACGTGCTTATTTATAATCTGTTTCATGCTTCACAAAATATCACTATCATACTGATAAATACAATATCCATATCATCTTCTTATCTGTATTATATATATATATATATATGTTTGTCTTTTGAATATCTTCATGCTTCTATTCTCTAAAACTGAAGTTTACTCTTTACATTATTAGAAATCAGTTATACTCAGACTTTTATAGCCTTCAGTAATCCATAAACCTGCTTCATGTGTTAATACAAAGTGTGAAGTTTTATTTGTCAGGTGGTTCCTGAGGCTAAACTCTTCTGTAACCACTGGGATGTAAAGCTCTCAAATTCTACTTTATATGCTTGGCAGACCCATATAGTTTTTACATTAAAGTGGCTTATGCATATATTTTTTAGGCACTATAATGCAGACCTGCCTTTTCTTTCTGAATGTCACAAGTTTGGTTTTGTAAGCAAGGAGAGGCTGTGTCTATAATCCAAGTGATCACATTCTATCTGCATACTCCCCTCTCTAAAGCAGTGCCCGCCCCTGAGGCCCTGCAGCTCTTTCAGAGTGGTTCGCTTCTTTTGAGATTGGTGTGCAGCAGGTTCAGATTGCCCAGGGCTTCCAGTTCCTTTTTAATCAGTAGCTGGCATAACTCTAAATAGCCATTCTTTGCTTTTTAATAAGGCACATTTATGTTAAGTGGGCATGCAATTTAACTTCCAGAAGCAGTAATACCAGTCTGTTCCCAAGGCACTCTGTACTCGCTCTGTACTAAAGGACTGAGTAGAAAGAGAGAGAACACTTTTTCTTTGATCCCGTGGAGCTGTTCATATTGAGAGAGTAGACATTCACATTATGGAATTTACCTTTGCTTGTACTAGGATTGGCAAAAACCTTACGTAAATAGGCAGGTTTCCTGAATCCAACCTCGGAATCTTCAGATAAATGACTGCTCCATGTCTTACTGATGTTGAAAAAGCAATCAGTCCTTCCAGCTGTGCATGGTCTGGCTAAGAGTTGACTAGCTCATTTTCTCTTTGGTTTAGAGGTTCTGGTCTCAGGTGACCTGTAGTAATTATCTTCTGGCCAGTGTGGTGACATCTTTATACATAGATTTCCTCATGTACTGACTATTGAGCATATAAGTAAAACCACACCCTTAATATGTTAGGCATTATTCTAATACATGATCTAATTTACTCCATAATTTGAAATGGATTTATATCACACTTAGAAAAAACTCTGAACTCCATAGCAGATCATCCTAAGCCTTTTATGATCTGACCTCAATGGCCTAAAGTCCTATCACTTGCTCCTTTGCTGTCTTTAGTGGTTCCTCATTTATCCTATGCGTTTGCTTTATTTCAGGCAATGTTTCCAGTTTTGTTTCGACTCACTTAATCCTCACAATAACTATGCAGTAACGATTATTAGTCTTGTATTATCCATGAGGAAGTAGAGGCATAGTGAGGTCACACATTCAGTAAGTTTGTGAGGATGGGATTCAGATGTAGGCCATTGGGTTCTGAAGAATGAATTAATAACCATGACGCCATCCAATATTATGCTGCTCCTCAGAAACATTACTAAAAGATTAGAAAGGCAGGGTCATCTCAAGAGCCTACAGGCTAAAAGTGTTAAATGCCTGTGGAGGCCTATGCAAACCCTAGGGGGTACCTGGTTGATATGGAAGTGACCGTCCTTCCAGCAGCCTGGTGATGCTGACATTGGTAAAGGAAGGGAGGGCACGACTTTATTCTTTCCTTCCTGTTTGCCCATTCCTCCACTCACTGTCCATTTTCACATGTAAACATTTAGATGAATGATTGCCTGGACAGTACACAGTGGAGCTGGGAGAGTTCTCCTTTTACCATTCCTCAAATACCTAAACAATGGTTATCATGATTTCATTATTAAGTTACTATTCACACTGCCCAGTGCTGGAGTTAGGCAGGGGGCAAGCTAGGCAAACATTTGGAATGCTAACAAAGTAGGGTGAGTATGAACAAATAAAAGTAAGAAATACAAATGACATTTAAAAATTCTTTAGAAATTGGCACATTAAAGGAGTTATCACTGTGGAAAATTCCCAAACTTGTTGACTCTCCATATACAGTTATTTATGGGATGTGTGTGTACTTATGGTACACTATAACTTTTTCAGTGGTTTTGGTCTTCAAAGCCTAAATGCCACCCTCCCCTGTAGGAGTGTACCTCAACTAGAGAGCCGAACTATGGAACCAGTCAAGGCAACCCTCAACAGATGTGTGGATTACAGAACTGTAGTATATACACACAATGGAAGTTTACTCAGCCATAAAGAAGATTGAAACTATGTCATTTACAGGACAATGGATGGAACCAGAGAATATTATGCTAAGTGAGATTAGCCTCAGAATGTGAAGGGTCTTATGTTTTCTCTCATATGAGGAAACGGAAGAGAAATTGGGAAACAAAACAGACTTCAGATAAATGAGGAGAGATACTGGTAGAACAGGGGTAGGATTTGGGTGGGAGAAGGGGAGGGGAAAGAGGAGACTTGAAAGAAACCATTCAGCTGGGCATGGTGGTGCACGCTTATAATCCCAGTACTCGTTCCAATTTTAGTATATGTGCTGCCGAGCTAGATAGAATGGGACGTAGAAGGGACTTAGAAAGGAAGAAGAAGAAATCTTTAGATGGACAAAGAAGGTGACCTAACTGAGGGAGTTGGGCGGGGAGTGGAGGGAAACACACTATAGCACATGATGTACATACACAAACCTATAAGACTCAATCACTATCTGGAGCATGAAAGAGAGGGAAGGGGGAGGGAATAG
>PVJS01018192.1:0-35183 GCA_004027185.1 Glis glis | reverse complement strand
ATACTTCCACAAATGGTATAGGGGTCGCAGACATAGAAAGTTCGACAGGACTTTGGCTGACAATTTCCCAGTTTACTCTTAGTGAAGAGACAAAGGCAGATGTGTATTATTATGGCTCCATCATACTTTTCCTTTTGATATTAGTATTTCTTGCTTTATATTTTCTCTGAAGATACCAAATAAAATCCTTTTGATAATTAAAAAAAAAAGATTAATTTGTTGTTTTGTATCCCAAAGAGAACAAAAGAAAATTTCAGCAATCGTATTTTACCGTGAGCCCACAATTTGTCTGCAAGGGCATTAATAGAAAATAGTCTGAACATCTTCTCTTGTTGCCAGACTGGCCACCCCCATAGCAAGAGGTTGCAGAAAAACCCTTTCTATCCTCTCAATTTTGAGAGTTTGGGGCTCAGTACAAGTCACATGATTGAAGACCCCTTCTGAGCTGGAGTCTAGATGGGTAATACTGGATATTACTAGCATCACATTTGATAGGAAATAAAAGGCACACGGAAGCCTTTAAGTGGTCGCTGGTGCATGATGCCTTGGAATTCCTGTTTCAGTGTGAACAGAAATGTCCTAGCCCAGAGAAGTGCATTGTCCTGAACCCAGCAGCTCTGACCACAGCGTGCCACTGTCTGATTTATCAAGTAATTCTTTTAGTTGACTGTCTAGGGGTTGCTGCAGGGTTTAATGAGGAAGTCTATAATCTTCAACAATGATGCACTCCACAGGAGAACATGGCAGTAGAATTGTGGCTGCAAGACAGAGCATGGCGATGGCAGGTGGGACCCCAGCTGGCTTAAACAAAGACCTACGCAAAGCATCCCTGGTGTGAATGCTCCCAGATCTTATCTTTCCTTACTTTTTTTTCCCCTCTTTCATTTGTGAGTGGAATGAACTTGAAAAATCCAGTACTATATCATGGCCGTGCATGCACATAGATAGACATGCGAAGGGAGCTTAGCAAAGCAAACAATGGTCCCATTCTTGATGCTGCTCTGAGGCTAGCCCTGAATGCAATTTAGAAAGGAACTACATTTCAGAGGAAGAAGAAGGTCCACTCCAGTTCCACCCCCAGATCATTATCAAGTCATCCAAAGGAAGAAAAGTGAAGAGTTGATGGCTTTTCTTGATGTTCCTTCCCTTCTATTTCAATAGATCTTATAGGAACAGGCTAAAAGGCTTTTCCTGGGAGAAATTTCTAGCTTGGTTCTCACCCAAACCTCCCTGAACCCAGAGTTAACTCTCTTGTAAGAAGACCATGTATTGTACTTGCTTTGTATTGTCATCAGCATATTTCACGATTTCTTTCTAATAGTGTCACTTTCAGCTTTTCTCTCTGCTTGGTAAAGGTCAATGTCCCTTCATCATCCCCCCAAAGTCCTACCAAAGCTGACAGACCCTGGGATTTCTCCCATTTGGTTATTGGATCTCTCTCGCTTAGGACCTGGCATTGGTCTGTCTGTGAAGAGACACCCACTCCCTCTGCCCTCGTTTTACCTTTCTCCATGTCGATCTTGATTTGTTCCTCAAGGTCCTCTGGAGATACGTAGAAGTCCTCTTCCAGCACCGATGATTTGGGCCGGCAGCGCCCACAGCAACAATTACAGCAGCAGCACAGACAGCAACAAAAGTAGCAGCCGGTCAAGAGGCCAAAGATGACGAACAGGGTCTGGGGAAGATAGAAGCAAAGCCAAATAGGGGTGAGGATGGGTGGGGAGGGGCACACCCCAGAAGCCACGTCTGCAACCACACACCCCCAGAGACCTAAGATCCCACTGTTCACCCCACAACAGCATATGCACCCTCCTCCTTACCCACTGTAGGAACTGTCTTTTCTGTTTCCTCGGAAATCCATTTCCTATAAAGTTTTGCCTAATACGTCATACCCAGAGGAAATGACTTGTAGCCAAAGTAACAAAGTATGGTGTTTTCTTCTTTATTCTTAAGCTATTGTGATCATTATTAAGTGAACAAAGCAAAACAAAAAACTAACCACAAACAAAACCTTCCTTGGTCAACTGACTGGCCGTCCTTCAACCCCTCAAACCTAAGGGCTTAGCATCTGGTATGCAGTAGACGCCTAATGCTTACTGAATTAGTGAATGTACAAAATAAGTAACAAACGAATGCTTTGCTCCTCCTTGGAAATAGCACCAGGATTTCCCCCACGAACATCTAAAAGGTTTGCTCATTAAAAATAATTTTAAAAATTCTCTAGATTCTCCCAGTTTGAAATGATAATAAGCCCATTTTTGTAAATTGAGCAAAATCAATTTATGATCTGATTAAAATATTACTAACAAGTACTTGGGAGGTTGAAACAGGAGAATCACAATTGGAGGCCAACCTCAGCAACTTAGCAAGGCCCTCAACAACTTACTGAGACCCTGCTTCAAAAAAATAATAAAATAAAATAGGGCTGGGGGTGTAGCTCAGAGGTAAAATGCCTCTGTGTTCAGTCTCCAGTATATATATATACAGTATGTGCATATATATGTTATATATACATATATGTTGATATATATATATATATATATATGTTTTTTGATATGATATTTCTGTCTTGGAGCTGGTCAACCATGGATTAAATCTCTGAAACTATGAACCAAATAACCCTTTCCTCCTCTAAGTTGTTCTTGTAGGTATTTTGGTCATGGCAATGAGAAAGCTGACTCATATAACAAGCAAGGGAAACACAAGATAAAAATCACCTATGTGCATATATGTTTACTCAATAGTATAAATAGAACTCATTGGTGTAGAGGACCCTCGTCTGTCCTATTCCTGCTTTCTAGCCGAGGACTCCGTCTATCTATCAGTACCATCTGTGGGGTGAACCTCAGGGTGGCTTATACTGGGGGAGCTCTAGTCACACCTCACACCTATAATCTCTTTGCTATGGATACTCTACATTTTGGGCAAATAGCTCTAAAAACAAAGCTGCAGTACCCTCCTCCTTGCCTGCTGCCTGGAGACCATCCTGTGAGCATTCCTTGACCATCGCCCTCCAGGAGTTCCTTCCTTGCCGTAGTTTGCACTATGCAGTACCAGGGTGTCCTCTTCTCTGAAAGTGTCCCTTTCACTCACGCACTGTTTGTCCTTTAATGATTTCAACCAGGTTGCTTGCCTTTTGTGGGAAATAACCTTGCCTTATCCCTTGTAGTGCTAAGCACAGTGCTAGACACAAGTAGGTATACGATATTTTTAAATATGTATTTTGATGGTATGTTGATTCATTCATATGGTGCATATTTAGTGCATGATTCCTGTGTGCCAGGACTCTAAAGGGCACTGTGCAATTGGGCTTTGGCACAAACAGAAGGAGAAAGATGTATTTCTTTGTAGTCTTGTTTATTTATTTATTGTGGTATTGGGTATTGAACCCAGGGGTGTTCTACAACTGAGCTACACCCCCAGCCCTATTTTAGTTTGTATTTTGAAATAGGGTCTTGCTAAGTTACTGTGTACTACTGGCCTTGAACTGACAATCCTTCGTTCTCAGCTTCCCAAGTACTGGGATTACAGGCGTGCACCATAACGTCCGCCTTGTAACCTTATTTTTAAAGAGCCACATCAGAATTATTTTGTATATTTCTTCACTACTGGATAGATTCTGCTTATCTATAGGAATTTTACTCAATTTCACCAACTTCCTAGGCAAGGAAATCTATTTTCATTTTTATGCAGACAGACCCCAGTAGTCAATAAGGTGCATGTGTGTAATTACCTACAACTGCAGATGTTCCTTCCCATGGGAAGAGTGTCCTGCCTGGAGGATACGCTCCCATGCAAGCCCACGAAAGCCCATATTATCATATGAATACTAATTGTAATAGTCAGCTTTTGCATGGCTATGACCCAAATACCTGACACAAACAACTTAGAGGAGGGAAGGTTTATTTGGGCTCATGGTTTCAAAGGTTCAATCCATGGTTGGCCAGCTCCAAGGCAGAAACATCAAGGTGTCATGGTGGAGGAAAGCAGCTCTCAGCTCATGGCAGTGGAAGCAGAGAGAGGGACAGGAAGGGCCAGGGACACATTAGTCTCTCCAACTCTCTTTCCTCCACTACTGAATTCTCACCTCCCCGCCACACCCCATTTCCTTCTCCACTACCTCATAGCAGGCTCCACAGGAGTCTATGACATAATTACTGCTCATCCTCTCAAGTATTTTGTTTGCTGATGTAGCCTATGCTATAGATAGTAAAGTGCATGGCTAAATTTGTCCTATAATGATTTATTAAATAGTTGTCACACTAATAAATTAGTTTTGGTTTTGAGCAATGAGTCAGTTCTTAATTAGTCACTACAGGGGGAAGGAAGGCCAGTCAGAATTAACCTGAAGCTCCAAATTCAAATATAATTAATGTCTAAAGGTATTTTAAGTCATGCTGGATTTTTATAATTAACTGATGAGCTAAAGTAAAAATGATTCCCAAAGAGCAATGCTAGGCGGAAGCGATGTCATGTTCTATTTGTGAGAATTTAATAGTAGTAGATGAGTCTTTCTCTGAGAGGGAGTCTTAATATCAGGATCTTCCAGGAAATTGTTTTTGAAGGAAAAAAAATTGTGATTTACCTTTGCCCACCAGCTTGACAACATGAAGTAGGTATTAACATTTTCCTCTCCAAATTGCTCAGCCACGTAGAGTCCCAGTGACCCATACTTGTTGTATATATTCCTCTTGGATATGTCAGTAAGTATGCTGTGAGCATTATTGATTTCTTTAAACTTTTCAGCAGCAGTTGGATCGTCTGGATTCTTGTCTGGATGGTGTTTCAGGGCCAATTTTCTTTTCAAATTAAAAAAAAAGTGAGGAAAAGTGTTATTTGACAAAAACTACAATGCCATTTTAGAAATGCAGGGTTTATTTGTACAGCCTTTATTTGTGCAAATACTGTGAAATGATAAGTTTCACACTAAGGGTGATTTAACTAAGAAACACTTCTTCATTAATTGGTGTCTCTTGTTTCTAATCTACAGAAACCATTGTATTATTTCTCCCCTCCCATCCTTCAAGAAATTCTCAATAGCAGCACCATTGTTGAGGCTGAGACTTTTTTTTTTTAATTACCAAATGGAAGCTGGTCAGTCTCCTGCCCCAACATAGAGGCCTGTAAGCATTCCAGCAACAGGTCTAGTTTACTCTCAAATTCCATTTAGAACCAGAAGTTTTCTAGAATTTTGTCACATATTTTGAAAGTTACGTCCCAGTATAAAAGAAAAAATCTTGAATTTATACTCCCTTGAACAAACATTCTGACCCCATGACAAGTCATCTATAAGTCCTATCTCCCTTAAGTGCTTCTAAACAAGCGCTGTCTTGTCTTCAAATGTACAAGGAGCCTCTTTCCAAAAGCCTTTCCACTTCCTTACTTTGTGGAAAGGAAATTAGTATCCACGTCAGTACTCTATAGACATTTACATCTCCTCTGCAGATCATAAAGCAGATCTGGGGGGAATTGTCTGTGCTCTGTGTTCAGAGGAGTTGAGGGTTCTTTACTCTTTGGTTATATTTGGGTATAAAAGGGAAGCTGTACACCTGTAATCCCAGTACTTGGGTGGCTGAGACAGGAAGATATCAGGTTCGCAGCCAGCCTCAGCAATGTAGCAAGGCCCTCTACAATTTAGTGAGAGCCTGTTTCAAAATTAAAAATATACATATATATATATATATAATAAAATATGGGCTGGGGTGTAGCTCAGAGGTAGAATGCCCCTGGGTTCAATCCCCAGTACCACAAAAATAAATAAATTAATTTAAAAAGACAAAAAAAGGAAGCAGTAAAGTGGATGTAAGAAGTCAGTCATGATAGACGCCTGGCTGGTGGTCGTTTCTCTCATTTCCCCCAGAGACAATTTAAATAATGACTAAAGCCATGTTCAAAACCGAGGCTGTGCTATTTTATCCACTAAAAAGTGAATTTTATGACTCCTAATTGGAAATTCCACGTGGCTATTCTCTCTACTGTGCCCACCATCGGTACATGTAGATACAATAAACTTGTGTTTATTGTATTAGTTTAGGTAGAATGTTTCACTTGACGTAGTAATAAAAGTCCAGAAGTAGAGCATAAAAGTATAGCATAGCCTAAAAGCCAATCTGTATGGTAGATTGAACTAATAACACCTGTTTTAGGAGTAAAAGTATTACTGGTTAAAAAGCAGGTGAATATTTAGGCAGCTCAGCATTGGACGCTAGTAGCAGGGTGGGGTCCACAGGGAAACACATCAAGCTCTGTGCGCATGTGTGTCTGTATCACTTTGAACCTCCCTGTGATGTATAATTACAATGCACTAATAAAAGTATTTTTTAAAAGTACAAAAATTCTTATAAATTGTGGTGTATTATACATTCTAACTCTGAACTCAGGATAAACAAAAAGAATAAAACAATAATGGATCTTTTTTTTTGCGGTACTGGGGATTGAACCCAGGGGCATTCTACCTCCACGCTACACCCCCGGCCCTATTTTTTTATGCTTTATTTTTGAAACCGGGTCTCACAAAGTTGCGGAGGGCCTCACTAGGTAGAGAGAGAGAGAGAGAGAGAGAGAGAGAGAGAGAGATCACGCGCGCGTGCGCATGCGCACTGAGGTTGGCAGCGAACCCGGATCCTCCGGTCTCCGCCTCCCAAAGTACTGGGATTACAAGCGTGCGCCACCACGCCCGGCTATAATGGATCATTTTAAATTTGTTTAACCCAAATGTTGTTCATCTTTTGTTTTGAGAATAGATAGATTCTTATAGATGGGCCCATTGGTGTCAGTGTTTTTTACACACAGAGTTTATGATGAAATCTTTTGCCAATACCACAACATGCCTATTTTGTCAGTTTTAAACTTTTACAATGTTCACTATGTGCTACTGCTTGTAAGCATGTCATACATGTTAATTAATTCTCACAACAAATCTTTGAGATAAGTATTATAATTATCCCGTTCTGCAGGTGAGGGTAGATAGGCACTGAGAGGTTAAGTGTCTTGCCCAACATCACACAGCTAATAATTAGAGCTCAGCCTTGAACACCAGCAATCTGACTTCAACACATGCTCTTCAGCATCACATATACTGCCTTCTATATATTTTTAAGTTTAAATAGTAAGGCACACAGAATGTGTAGTAGGCCATTGTAAGGACTTAGGTTTTAGTCTAAGTGACATGGGAGGCCATTCGAGTGTTTTGAGCAGAGCTATGTAACCGACTCTAGTTTCAGAAGGATCACTCAGTCTGGGAGAAAAAACAAAAGTGAGGAGCTGGATGCACCCCTGTAATCCCAGTACTTCGGAGGCTGAGATAGGAGGACCACAGGTTCAAGGCCAGCCTCAGCAACTAAGCAAGACCCTCTGCAACTTACCAAGACCCTGTTTCAAAATAAAAAATTTTTAAAAAGGGCCGGAACTGTAACTCAGTGATAGAATGCCCCTAGGTTCAATCCCCAGTGCCAATAAACAAACAAACAAACAAAATGAAGCAAAAATAAAGAGACTCTTTTAGTGATCTGGGCAAAAGTTTATGGTTTGGAGCATTGTGGTAGTGGAAGACTGTGTTGGTCAGCTTTTTCATTGCTGTAACCAAAATATCTGACAAGAAACAGAGGAGAAAAGGTTTATTCGGCTCATGGTTTCAGAGGTTCAGACTATGGCCAGCCAGCTCTAAAGCAAAAACATCAAGGTGTCAGGACATGGTGGAGGAAAGCCTGGAAGCAGAGAGAGAGAGACAGGAAGGGGCCAGGGAGAGATACAGCTCCCAGGCCACACACCCAGTGACCCATCCCTGCAGCCACGCCCCACCTCTGACCCTGCTGCTCTGGGGACCAGCCTCTCAATACAGAAGATTTTTTTGGAGGATCTTCCAGGTCCAAGCCATAATGAGGATATGGTGAGAAGTTGTTGAAATCTAGATATATTTCCAGGGGTCGCTGATGGGTTGGACGCGGGGTGGGAGTGGAAAAGAAGACTCACAGTGGCAGCAGACTTTTGGCTTGAGCAATTGGAAATTGGGAATTACTGTTCAATGAGGCAAGAGGTTTTGGGGTGGGAGTGGGGGTGCGTATATTTATAGTGAGATCCAAGAGTTCTATTCTGGACACCTTGAGATGCCTATGAGACTTCCAAGTGGAGATGCAGGTAGAGAGACAGGAGCCTGATGCTTGGGAGACAATTACTATAGATGTACATTTGGGATTTCTTAACAGGAAGCTGACATTTAGAACTATGACACTGGAAGAGAATCTCAAGAAAGTTGGTCCAAGAAGCCCAAGGACTGAGTTTTGGGAAAGAATAAACCAGAAAAAAGAGACTAGAAATGTAGGACCAATGATGCAGAAGGAAAAATCTGGAATTTGAGGTCTTGGGATCCACATGAAATCAAGCACTTCAAAGA
Organism: Glis glis; assembly: GCA_004027185.1. Taxonomy (NCBI): domain Eukaryota; kingdom Metazoa; phylum Chordata; class Mammalia; order Rodentia; family Gliridae; genus Glis; species Glis glis. The sequence goes on along the minus strand of PVJS01018192.1, from coordinate 26,791 downwards.
GGAGAGTAAGCATCATGTCAAATGCTACTGGCAAGTCATGTGAGATGAGGACTAAGAATTGGCCAATAGACTGACTGACTGGGAAATCCTAGGCAACCTTCACATGCGTGCACACGCACACGCGTGCATGCACGCACGCACACACACACACACACACACAAATTATTATTGATATTTCTCTAGAGAAAGGTAAAGCAGAAAAGAAATAGGAAAATGGAATAGCCAAAATTAACAGTGCTTGTAGGTGCACATGAGGATTACAGGTGATTGTTTTTTTTATTATGCAAAAGCTATGCATATTATTTATATGGGTTTTCCTTAGCATTTTAAAGCTCCAGTGATAAATTTTGTCTCTTTCAATAGTTGACAGCTCAGAGGTTTTTTTTTTTAAAGGACCCACTACCAAATTAAGGGGAAGGGTAAAAGAAAGAAAAGTTCTCAGACAACAGCAATACAGTGATCATCATCATAAAACCTAAGTGGATTCTTTAAGTGTGTTTGTTTGAATGGCATGATATTCCTGGATTTCTCACTCTGTGCTTGGGAATACTAACTGTAGCATTTCTCCCTAATAGTTCTCAATATATCATGTTGAGGCCAATCAAATGAAAGGGTCTGTTACTTCTGCCCAAAGGAAAGAAATCCCTGGAAAAGGTCTCTGCATACCTTTCCTTGTTTCCAGGGCTCAGTTGTATACTGATGCACACTACCCAAGACAGCCATAGAAGCCTGGCCTCCTCTCCCTTTTTAAAGTGTTTGGATCTTTGTCAGCTCACAAGGGCAGATGTACTCGGTCCATTTATCACACTTCCATAACAATGGAGTTGGCAGACGTGGAGGGCTGGAACACCTCCACTTGTAACAAATCCAATGCTTGGCCATCAGCAGCATTTTGATGCCTCTTGGCAGATGCTCTTGGCGCTGAGGAATCCTTGGGAAGGGTGAGCAGAGGCAGCTCCCAGAATTACACAACTGCTCAAGAAGGTGTTCGCTCAGTGTCTCGCCCTCTTGGAAATTGTTGATGGAGCAAGAAAACATGTAGGGAATTTGGGGGTTAAAGAAGTGCTTGGAGTACATTTGAGTAGAATAGTCATCTATTCATTTTAAAGGTATTTCTTGGCATTTCTAATTTTATGCTTAAAAGCAACATGATATTCAACCAGACCGTGAGCTGTTGATTCAAAATTTCTCTATATTTTTGGCCTCCTGTTCATTTGGTATGGCTCTAACTAAGAGTATTAGAAATAGTATTCAATGTCCTTAATTTCCAGTCAAAATCCAAAGACAGCTGTCAACTTAAATGCATAGCGAATTCAATGAGTGGCAGGTAATATAGGTAAACATGGGGTTAATAACTGTAATTATCCAAGGACCCTAAGATCTACCTATTTTGAGGCAATAAATAATTCTAAGAATTGTAATGCTTTTTCCTGTTCTCTTCCTCACCCTCTAACTCTCTCAGATAAAAAATCTGCCTACTAAACTCTACCAGTTTCTGAGTCATTTGGGGCCAGATTCTGACCATGGTGCCCCAGCTCTTGAATGAATCTATCTCTGTGGGGTTGGGGTGTCAGAGGAGAAGGTCTTGTTTGGGAATCCTAGCCTCTCAGCTCAGGGAAGCAAAGTCCACTGTCGCATGGCTGTGTACACAGCTCTTTCCCACTCAACACATTTTCAGCGCTTTTCCCCATCACCTTCTGCTCTTCGCTATTTCAAAAAGACTTTCCCATTGCTGACTTTCTGCTAAACTTCCAGCCGTGAATCCTATTGTCTCTCCAGTCTCCCAGAAGAAAGCCGTCTGAAACCTCCCAGGAAAATGCAGAAGGGGGGGGCAATGATTTCTTCCTACAGCCTAGAAACTACCGTCATGGCAGAGCCAGTACCTGCTGCAAAGGATATAGGCCCAGGCTATCTTACAGAAAACAAAATCTGAGTTCATATCAGATATAGACTGTTTCTTCTAGAGAAAATTAGCTGTGATGGGAAGAAAACTGATGGTAGAAAGAAAAATGAACTGCCTAAACCAGAGTTTGTAGGTGAAAAAAATCCCTAGATTAGTAACCCATTGGTGCACGGCAAACGTTGTGACTATGGAACCAGAGCATCTGATGGTATGTCAGGGCAGCAGAGGTTCAGCACCCCTCCTGCGCCTGCTCAGACTCAGGCAACAGCCAAGCCAAAATACAGCAAACCAATGTATGGTTCCTGTGCATATCTCCCTGGCATTGGACACTGACAGCCATTTTACCCTCAACAGTATATATGCATTGTGCATATATATAATCACATTGTGATTTATAATGAGGTTGACTCAATTACAGCAAAAGATCTACTTCCCAGATAACTTCACTTACAAGTTGGCACTGGCTCTGACATGGGGGATCAGCTGGGGCTCTTGGCTGGAGGACTCTGTTCTGCACCATGTGGCTTCTCCACATGGCTACATGAGGATTCTCCCAACATGATGGACTCAGGGTAGTCAGATGTCTCAAGTGATGGGTAGCTTAAGCCAGACTGTGAAAGCAGAGGCTAGCGGGCCTTTCTGAGATGTAGGCACAGCATCACTTTCAATGCCTTCGTTAAAGCAGAGGACTATTCAACGACATATCGTTGTTGAGGACCACCAATGTAATTGTCAACCACACATGATTCACTTTCAGTTTATCCTTTGTCCTGAATTGCAGCACTTTGGAGTCTCAGTAAAATTGCAGGATCCCCCTCTGTGCTGAGCCACTGTCTAAGATTTCCCCCTTTCCCCCTGCAGAACTGTTTGGAAATCCTTCTCAGCCTCTAGATCACGGACTGGTCAGCAATAATTCTTGACTCTCAAGTGCCTTTAAGATACATGTTTCCTCTCAGTTTTTCTAGTTGTTCTCACCAGGGAGGAGAACTGATGCAAGTTACCTCATCAAGGAACTGCCTGGCTCAGAAACTCCTGATTATCATTTTTGTCTGTGTCCTCTTCTTTCAGTTGTATGTTCATCCCTCCAAAGGCTCTCTACCACTGTTACATAAATGAGCCAGAGATGGCCTCGCGTATTGACCCCAGGTTATTTCTTCACTGCAGCTGAGACTCATTAGCTCAAAAGCTTGCCAGAGCCAAAGTCAAACTTTTACACATTCAATTATCTTAAAAATAGCCCGAACAAGCAGATTTTTAGCCACTTAGAGCCGCCCTGTTTTACATACCCTGCAAGATTTCAGGCCACATCTGCTGACCGTTGATAAGACAGAGCCTTGTGGTTGGAATGCCCCCGAGCTGCCACAGCCCTTTGGACTTCTCAGGCCCAGAGACTCTGCCAGGTTGCTGAGTGGTCTTGGATACCTAAGCCCTCTCTCTGACCTCCTCTCCCTCCCCTTGAGTTGCCTCCCCAGCCTCCCCACCTGGAGGTGACTCCCCAGCTCTCAGCCTAGAGGATTTTATGCAGTGAGGACTCCCTAGCTATCAGCCTGGAGGCTTTCATGCAGGGAGGCCTGCCCTTCTCGTGCAACCTGGCCCAGGTACCACCCTGTAAAGCTTGCATGTTACCGCCTCTCATGGTTTTCTCTTTTCCCTTGATCAGTTCCCAAATCCCTCGATCAAGCCCCCACAACCACTTCATACATCTGTACCCAGGACTGTTGCCTTCCCCGCAAGAAGCTTTAATTCAGCGCTGCTCAGAGAAAGCTGGAACAGGAGTGCCTTGGGGCCCGGGAAAGCGGGAGCCGCTGGCCAGATTGGCGTAGGGTTTATCATAGCAATGGAACAGAAAGGTCTGGGCATCATTTGGCTTCACAGTGCGAATAGTGACGCCAAAGCCACCCCTGCTGTGCGATTATTTCTGAAACACCTGCTACCACATCGTGTGATTCAAGGGCTTCGACCACCCAGGCCACATTACGCAGTCCTGTGGTGTCCTCACATTTGCAGATGGGATATCTGAGCAGACCGCCCCACTATTGTTAGTGTTCCTAGTTTTCTGGGACCCAGAGTCACGTCTGTGACTCAAACCAGATGGCTGGAGATGACAACAGGATCTGTACATGTTACGTTTCAGATAACTGGTCTCTTCCCTGGTACCCAACAGCACGGAGATCAAGTGCTGACCTCTAGTGGCAGCGATGACACTACGCTTCATGATTCCTTAACAAATACTGTCCCCAGTTTTTACTAGAGTGTGTATGGGCTTGACTTTATGAAGCATTATCATTTTTTTTAATGGAAGAGTTAAAATACAACAATAATCAAGCTGTCAAAAATTCAAATGCCAATTGGTAGAGCTTTGTTTTACTTTTTGGTCATTACAATATTTTTTCTACGACTAAGAGCCAGGTATCTATTCTCTGGGAATACACCTGAATATTTGTGCAAACATAGTAGATAAAATGTGTCCAATATTATAAGTATTTTTCTGTGTCAGCTATAAAATTACTACTTAGGGCATGAAGACCTGAAGTTCTGACACCAGTGGTCACTGACAGCTTTAGAATCTCTGTGTGCCATGTTCTACTCCTCTGTACCGTGCCTCAGCTTGGCAGGAATCTGAAAGCTGTAGAGTTCAACATCTCTGTATCCAGCTCAAGTTCTCAACAACAGTTTCAGGGCCTCTAACTTCATTTTTGAGAGGGGAGATTTGCATTCTTGCTTTGTTATTCCAGCAATCTCCACTGATCTCTGAATGTGAAGGGAGAATAAGACTGGGGTGTGAGATAAATGGCTCTACAGACTTCCTCAGCCAGATACCTTGCCGCCTACTTCCAATAGCGGCTCCCATCACTGGCCCCAGCCAGAGCTCTCAGCGGTCGCTAGCTCTCTGTCTCCGGCCGACTCCTACTTCAAGCTCCAGTCATGGTCAATCGCAGCAAAGCTCAGAGTAGGTCCTGGTAATTGCATGAATAATGTTGCCACAGACATTCATGTACACGTTTTGGGTAGATATGTATTTTCAGTTCTCTGGGGATATAAGCAAGAGGGGGATTGTTGTGTCTTATGGTAACTAACATTTTTAGAAATGGCTTGACTTTTTTTTAACAGTGGCTGCAGCATTTTATGTTCCTAACAGCAATGTATTTAGATTCTGTTTTTTCCACATTCTTGTCAACATTTGCTATTTCTCACTTTTCTATTATGGTCATCTTTCTGAACCTGAAGTGGTATCTTATTGTGGTTTTGATGTGCATTTTCCTGATGACTAATGATATTGATATTTTCATATGATTATTGCCCACTTACGTATTTCCTTGGGAGATGTCTTTCAATCTTTTGCACATTTTTAATAGAGAGGGTTTTTGTATCTTTATTGTTGAATCGTTAGCATTCTTTGTATATTCTGGATACTAGACATGTATCAGGCAAATACTTTCTTCTCTTCCTGATAATTGATTCACAAATGTTTTTAATTTTGATAAAATTCAATTTATCTGTTTCGCCTTTTGTTGCTTGTGTTTTGTGTCATATTTAAGAAATTGTTGCCTAATACAAGGTCATGAAGATTATTTACATTTCTGTTTCCTTCTAAGAATTTTACAATTTTAACTCTTTGATTTTATAGTTTTGACTCTTACATTTTGGTATGTCTCGTTTTTGTTTTCATTTACATCAAAGTGTTTTCCAGTTTCCCTTGTGACTTCTTCTTTGACTCATTGGTTATTTAGAAGAGAATTAATTTTAACATGTTTACGAGTTTTCCAAATTTCCTTCTCTTATTAATGTCAAATTTCATTCCATGTGCCCAGAGAACATAGTTGGTATGATTTCAATGTTTTTGGGTTTATTGATATTTGTTTTGCAACCTAATATATGGTCTAACGTGAAGAATGTTCCATGTGCACTTGGGTTGCTGGGTAGAGTTCTCTCTAGATGTCTCTTCTAGTTGATTATTGTGTTATTCAAGTCTTCTGGCTCCTTGATGGTCTTCTGTCTCATTATTCTATCTGCTATTGAAAGTGAGGTATTGGACTCTCCAACTACTGCTGTTGAATTGTCTCGTTCTTTCCTCAATTCCTTCAGTTTTTGTTGTGTGTATTCTGGGGACTCTGCTGTTAGATGCATGCATGTTTCTAATTGTTATATAGATTGGCTTTTCCATTATATAATGTATTTTCTTGTCTCTAGTAACTTCTGCCTTAAAACTTACTTTATCTTATGATAGTATAGCTACTCTAATTCGTTTTGGTTACTGTTTGCATGTAATATCTATTTCTATTCTTTTACTTTCAACTTACTGGTCTTTGAATCTAAAGTGAGTTTTTTTATAGAAAGCATATACCTGGATCATGATTTGTATTAATCCATTTGCTAATCCCTACCTTTTAGTTGAAGAGTTCATTCATTTACATTTAGAGTAATTACTGATAATAAAGGATTTGCCATTTTGCTGTTTTCTTATTCTTTCATTTTTTTGTTCCTAAAGTCCTCCATTACTGCCTTCTTTTATATTATTTTAGTTCCTTTATCATTGCCTTACCATATATTTTTAATGATTTTTTCTGGTTGCTCTTGTGATACAATTAACATCTTAAATTATAACAATCTAGTTCAGATTAATATAATTCACTGTCAAAAGCATACAAAAGCTTTATTCTTTTATTACTCTACCCTCATCTCATGCTGTTATTGTTACCAATTACATTCTTATACCTTCTGTGCCCATCAACACAAGTTTATAATCTATTGCTTTATGTAGTTGTCTTTTAAATAATATAGGAAAAGAATAAATACAAAAATACATTAATCCTTTTATATTTACCTATGAAAGTACTTTTATTCCACTTCTTCATGTGGATTTGAGTTACTGTCTAGTGTCTTTTTCATTTTAGTCTGAAGGACTCCCTCTTTCAATTCACATAGGGCAGGTCTGCTAATGACTCAGTTTTTATTTATCTAGAAATGTCTTGATGTGTCCTTACTGGCTTCCATGTTTTCTAATGAGAAATCAGCTGTTGACCTTATTGAAGATCCCTTAGATGTGATGAGTCACTTCTGTCTTGCTGACTTCAAGACACTCTTTGATTTTGAACAGTCAGTTATGATGTGTCTTGGTGGTGATATGTGAGTTTATCCTATTTAGAGTTCATGGAACTTCTTGGATGTGGAGGTAAATATTCAGGAAGTTTTCAGCATTATTTATTCAGCTATTCTCTCTCTCTCTCTTCTCCTCTGGAACTCCTATTGTCTGTATGTTGGTGTAATGGAGTACCAGAGGTCTCTAAGGCTTTTTGAATTTTTCTTCAGTCTTTTATCTTTCTCACTCAAACTGGATAATCTTAGCTGGCCTATGTCCAATTTCAGTGATTCTTCTGCCTCCTCAAATCTCCTATTGAGCCCCTCTAGTGGATTTTTCACTTCAGTTATTGAAGTTTCAACTCTGGAATTTCTATTTGCTTCATTTCTATAATGTCTATTTCTGTATTGATAGTTCTGTGTTTGACAAGGCATCATTTTTACCCTTCCCCTTACTTCTTTCCATGATTTCCTTTAGTCTTTGGACATATTTAAATTAGCTGATTTAGAGTCTTTGTCTAATGTTGCCATAGTTGGAGCTTCCTCAGGGACAGTTTCTATTGATTTTTTTTCCCTGTGCATGGCCATACTTTCTTGTTTATTTGCATATCTCAAGATTTACTTTGAAAACTGGACATTTGGAATATTATGCTGTGCAATCTACATATCAGATTCTTTCTTTTTCACATGGTTTTTGGTTGCTTCTTATTGTATCTGTTGTTTATATAATTTTTACCATTTAAAGAGCTTACTCTAAGCTAGGCATTGTGGCACACACCTGTAATCCCAATACTTGGGAGGCTGAGACAGGAGGATTGCAGGTTCAAGGACAGCCTCAGCAACATAGCTCAGCAACCTAGCGAGATCCTGTTCCAAAACAATAAATAAAAATAGAGCTGGGGGTGTAGCTTGGAGACAAAATGCCCCTGGGTTCAACCCCCAGTGTCAAAAAAATAGAAAGAGAGAGCTTACTATATTAAAAAGTAAAATTTAGGAAAATACACATTCATTCTTTTTTTTTTTTGGTACTGAGGATTGAACCCAGGGGCATTCCTTCTCTTGAGCTATACCCCCAGCCCTTTTAATTTTTTATTTTGAGACAGGGTCTCACTAAGTTGCTGACGCTGGCCTCAAACCTGTGATCCTCCTGTCTCAGCCTCCCCAAGTACTAGGATTACAGGTGTTCCTGCCCACCCCCCACTCTGCCCCCATGCCTGGCAAGACAGATACATGTCAAAGACTGACATAACAAGGGAAGCTGGGGTGAGTGGAAAAGATGAACATAGGGTTCATATTAGTGAATACAATGAAAAACATATATGTGTGTGTACAATGTTCACTTATCATAGTATAATATAAATAAGTATCCAACACTAAGTACATATTGAGTCAGTGAAAGTAGAAAGTGGTCACTATGATTCCAGGCCCAGGAATGGTAGTTGATGCCGCATGAAGAACTAAGAGGATCACAGGAGATTCGACGCAGCCCACTGGAGGACCACTCCAACACGACCTCACATACTCTTCTTTTTAGTGGAAGGTTTTAGAGCTCAGGAAACAAATTAGTGGTTGATGGAGATTAATTTCAATTAATCTTGTGAGCTTGAATCACCACTCTGCCGTGTAAATATTTACAGCTCTTCTATTAGCCATGCTTTCCCCTGACATTTAAGTTTTATTCAGAGGCAGCCTCGCCTTTTACCTGTAATTGCTAATGAAGATGGGTAAAAGCACCACAGATTGGGGTTGCCACAGAAATGACACTCTTTCCTGCTCCCTGGGAAAACATCATTTGTCTCACTTTGCTCCACTCTGAGGTAACTTACTTCTTTAAATTTGCAAGATAATTTTCAGAAAGTTCCATGTGACATGGAATGAAATGGAAGAATCGGTTGGGTCCCCTGCTGCCCTGTGAACCAGGATATTTGGTACCATATCAATAAGGAGAGATTAACCTCATCCATGAGGCACAGAGGCCGGGGTGCCAGTTCCCTCCGGGTTTGTGGTTCTCTGCGGAGCTAAGGAGGAACTGGGTCTTTGTGTGACTTCTTATCCAGTGCACTGGCATTTTGTTAGGACCTTGCACCAAGCGTGCCAGGAAAACCAGTCAGCTTAGCTTTTAGACATCTTAACCTTGTTTTTGTCTAACTTTAAAAATGTATGTAAGCCGGGCGTGGTGGCGCACGCTTGTAATCCCAGTACTCTGGGAGGCGGAGACCGGAGGATACGGGCTCGCGGCCAGCCTCAGCTCTCTAGTTCTCTCTCTCTCCCTCTCTCCCTCTCTCTCTCTCTCTCTCTCTCTCTCTCTCTAGTGAGGCCCTCTGCAACTTCATGAGACCCGGTTTCAAAATAAAGTATAAAAAATAGGGCCGGGGGCGTAGCGCGGAGGTAGAACACCCCTGCGTTCAATCCCCGGTACCGCAAAATAAATAAATAAATAAATAAATAAATAAATAAATAAAAATGTATGTATAGTAATAAAAACTAATGCTTCTGTTACGTAGGAGATTTTTAATACTCAAGACTCACATTCTTTAAACTGCTGTTTTCTACAGTGTTTTCCTTTCTTTATGCCCTGGCTCTTTCTCACTTGAAGGCCCCAGAGTCATATACAAGGCATTGTGTCCCAAACAGAAGCTACTTTTCCTTGCCCATCTGCCCCTCCTCTGTTTACTGGGCCAGTGGATGATCCCCATTCAGCAAGGTGACCCAGCAAATCCATGGAGAAATGGTCACACACACATACACACACACAAACACTCTCCATGGAAAATCACCCTACACCCATGCCCTAGCTGAGTTGAGTTTGAAGATTCTATAAGGCTATTTATTGAACTCTTTTTCTGGCTGGGGCTATGTCCTCAGTACCCATGTGGCAGACCTTGGCTAAAGGCTTGACGTGTAGCATCTAATTTAACCCTTAGCAGCCCTGTGAGGTCAGTACTGATCAACATTTTACTTATAAAGAATAAGGCTGATAGCAGGGACATGAATCCATGTCTTCCTGACTTCATCCTCTGCACTTTTAACTACTACTTTACACTTATGATACATTGCAGTCCTAGGATTTACTGCTGAAATCTATGTGGAACATCTCAGAGAGAATGTGTAACTTCTGGTGCACTCCCAACACTCCCTGCCCTCCTACCATGCTTTATTTCTCTCCACAGCACTTAACATCTGATACACTTGGTATTATTTTTTCTTAAGCCTTCCCCTTCTTCTGGACCAGACTTTAGTCTTCAGGAAGCAGGGGTTTGGTCTATTTTGTTCACTGCTATTTTCTCACTACCTAGAACAGTCCAACTCATAGTTGGTTCTCAATTATTAGTTGGATAATGAACAAAACTTGCTGTTTTTAAAGCTATTGAAGGTATCAGAGACTCTAGGCATACTCATGGTTGCTATGTGCTCTGATAAACTTTCCTGACTTTCACTATACTCAATAGCAGTGTGAGGTATAGAACAATCTGACTTTGGTGTGAAGGATAAATGTGCTAGTCAGTAGCACGATTCACAATAGCCAAATCTTGGAACCCGCTTAGGTGTCCCTCAATGGATGAATGAATAAAGAAATGTCACACACACACACACACACACACACACACACACACACACACAGTGGAATTTTATTCAGCCACAAAGAAGAATAAAATTATGTCATTTGCAGGAAAATGGGTGGAACAGGAGAACATCATGCTAAGTGAAATAAACCAGACTCGGAAAATCAAGGCCCGCATATTTTCTCTGAAATGTAGAAGCTAAAGAGAAAAAAAGGAAAGAAAAGGGATCTAAAGAAATCAGGGAGAGACCACTAGAGTGGTGGAAGGGGTTCAGGGAGGGAGGAGGAAAGGGAAAGGGGAGGTGCAGGGAAGGAAATAGACCAGATGATGTTATGTGCATATATGAACGTATCACTATGAACATCACTATCATGTGTGCCAATAAGTAAAACAAAGAAGAAATCTAAGCACACACCCAAAGTGCTTGCTGAGCCATGGTAAAATGACGAGGCGTGTTTACCTCATTCCAGTTACCAAGGAGAACACAGAATCAGGTAGTCTTGTCATAGGACTGCCGTAGGGCCACGTCTTTGACTCAAAACAGCCTCCCGTCATTCACTTTTGGGAGTTTGGGGCATATCCGCAGGAGCCTTCCAGAAAGGAATCCAGTCTATCACTAGGGCAGCCACAGGTGGGTAAGTCTAAAACCAGCGGGACAGCCTGTCAGAAGCCAATCTGAGCATGGGATGGGAACTGTAGAATCATCTGGGAAAGAATACAACTTTGGTAAGAAAGAGCAAGGCCTGATGACCTTCACCCAGGAGCAAAGAGGATTGAAATTCTGCTTGGAGCCTCATTACCACTAGTCTCCGACTCACCCCTGAGCATGAGTCTGGGTCCTAGAGAAAAAGTAAGTTAAGAGAAATAGGAAGGAGCTTTTCTGCCCAACAATGTCTCGCCGGGGGCTCTAACAGGGAAAGGCTCCCCCCTCTTTGTGGGTGCACCAGCCCTGCACCTCCCAGCAGCACAGCCCCGCAGGCAGTGGCGACTCCGAGTCTGGAGATGAACAGCAGATGAGGGTCCTGGGCCGGAAGGAGCAGTAGCGGCTCCGGCAGTGACTGGTTAGCCGCAGCACCTGCAGTGCCTACCACATGGGGTAAGGGGTCTGGAATAGCAGCCAGCAGCTGTGCCCAGTGGCAGTGGAGCTGCAGCAACAGAGTTCAGAGACCCAGGCTGGATGTAGCAGCGCCTGTGGATGCACCCACCACCCAACAAATAGCTTGGAAACCTGGCTTGGAAGTGATGCTGATCCGTGGGAATGAGCTGGTTCCTAGTCTCAGGGAGAAGGTCTCAGAGGACACCCCTAGGAGAACTTGGGTGGTGGGAATTTTGCAGAGAACCCAAGCTTTTGAGTCACTCAAAAGGGGCCAGAGAGTCAGGTGCAGTGGCAGACGCCTGTAATCCCAGTACTTGGAAAGCTGAGACAGGAGGATCTCGGGTTGCAGGACAGCCTCAGCAACCTAGAGAGATCCTACTTCAAAGTTAAAAAATAAGATAGGAAGCCGGGTGTGGTGGCGCATGCTTGTAATCCCAGTACTTGGGAGGCTGAGACTGGAGGATCTGGGTTCTCGGTCAGCCCCAGCTACCTAGTGAGGCCTCTGCAATTTAGTGAGACCCTGTTTCAAAATAAAGAATAAAAAAATAGGGCTGGGGGTGTAGCTCAGAGGTAGAATGCCCCGGGTTCAATCCCTAGTACTGCAAATAAATAAATAAATAAATAAATAAATAAATAAAATAAGATAGGGCTATGAGTGTAGCTCGGAGATAGAATGCCTCTGGGTTCAATCCCCCATACCACAAAAAAAAAAAAGAGTTTTAGGCAGTGGAAGAAAGGGGAAAAATACTTGCTCATCTCACACAAGCACCGGTAGAGATTAAGCAACTTAACCCGGCAATGAGAACATTGGATTAAACGAGCTTTACTTGGGCTGTAAGCTGCTTGGCGTGATGATGCTCTGCAATGCCAAAGACAGGTTTATTCATTAATGAAGATCATGAATGACACTCATACCATGAGCTTCCCTTTGTGACATGTCACTTTTGATAGGGATCACAAATTCACTTTATGCTAGATAAATAGTTTTTGAACAGTACCACTAAATGGCAGGATAATTTTAGACTTAAAAAGATGACAGGGATATTTGTTCAAGGACCTGGTATTTTCATTGTGATTCTCTACAAAGGGCTCCCTATATCTTTTTTTAAAAAAAATGATCTCATTTCTTTTCCTTAAAAAAAAAATCCTCAACGAGGCAAGAACTCCAGTACCTCATAGATTGACACAGTGAAAGCCTTCCTCTTATTGTCACCCCTCGCAGCTGTCCTTTGAGGTAGTGGAGACTTACTGAAGCATGGTGGAGTCTCAGAAAATGTAGGGAAAACATGCTTTATAGACTCTATGATAAAGATTTATAAATAGACATGGAACATGGAAGGGATGGAGACCGAGCTTTGATGCTGCTATTCATGGTGATTCTCTAAAGGAATAAAGAACTAGAGATGCCGATTATCTACTTTCCAAGTTTGTGCCCACTCGTAAAGTTGCCCCTTTTCTTTCCGCAGCTGACGTTGGATCCCACATCCTTACTCAGCGGGGGTTGTGATTCCAGACCTCTAACCAGAGACAGATGTGGCTGAGCAGATGACCCAGTGGGGTCCTTTAGATCCTCATGCCAGGAATTTGGGATTGGACATGAAAAAAACTAGAAAGTGAAAAGAAATCAAGATTATTTTCCTCTCCCCACCCCTATCTATCTTTCTGGGGTGATGGGGTTTCCCTCTCTGAGAAGCTCAAAGTTGATTTTAAAAAGGCAGCCTTGAAGGGAAACAGCCTAAATACCTACGAGCAGGAAATTGGCTAAATCGTGGGTCCACTCCATTGACTATTACAGGGCGAGAGGAAAAGAATGAGAGCCCTTTCCATGACATACTGTTAAGAATACAGTGTATGGGATAGAAGGGAGACTATGCCACCATTTGTATAAGAAAGGAAGTATATGTTTAGACTGTTTACATTTAATATATTTATTATATTAGGGCTTAAATCTATACTTTTTAAATTTATTAGTTTCCCTTTCCTTGTCTTCCTGTGTGTTATTTGGACAGTTTTTAGGTTTCTATCTGGATTTATTTACAGTGTATTGGAGTATTATTTTGTATAGTTTTCTTAGTAGTTGAGTACTGTGTGTGTGAGTGAGAAACAGAGAAAGAGACAGACACACAGAGAAATTTCTCACAGTCTATTGATATCAATGTTTTGCAATTTGTACTCCCATGTAGGTACCTGTATCCTCCCACTTTTAAATATCACTGTCTTGAGTATCAAGTGGTGTTTTATATATATATATATATATATATATATATATGTGTGTGTGTGTGTGTGTGTGTGTGTGTGTGTGTGTGTGGTACTGGGGATTGAACTCAGAAGCATTCTACCTCCTAGCTACACCCCCAGCCCTATTTTTTTAATTCTTTATTTTGAAACAGGGTCTCATTAAGTTGCAGAGGGCCTCACTAAGTAGCTGAGGCTGGCCACGAACCCAGATCCTCCAGTCTCAGCCTCCCAAGTTCTGGGATTACAAGCGTGCGCCACTACGCCCAGGTTATAATTTTTATATTAATCATCATGTACAATTTGGAAAACTCATGAGAAGAACCATCTTTTGTATTTACCCATATTTCTGCTTTTTCCATTGTTCTTTCTTCTTAACGACTTAAGATTAATTCCTTTATAATTTCCTTTCTTTTGAAGAACTTTCTAAAGCCATTAAGAATAGATCTGCTAGTGAGAAATTCTTTTGTATTTCCTTTCTCTGATGATTTCTTTATTCCCCCATAATTCCTGAAATATAGTTTCACCACATACTGAATTTGTAGTGGACAGTTCTTTTCATTCAGCACTTGAAAAACATGTCCACTTCCTTCTGGCCTCTGCTGCTTCAGATGAGAAATACGCTGCCGTTCAGAGGGGTGTTCCCCTATAGGTGCCCTGTTATTTCTTGCTAGCTGCTTCCAGGGCGTTTGATTGGTTTTTACTTTTCAGAAGTTTATGTTGTGTTTGGCACAGATTCCTTTGGATTTATCCTATTAGGATTCACTCAGCTTTTTGAATCCGCAAGTTTATATCTTTAGCCAAATTTGGAAAATTTTTAGTCATTAGCTTTTCAAGTACTTTTTTAGTTCCATGCTTTTTTTTTCCTCTTCATCTAGGACTCCAGTTCTACAAATATTGAATCTTTTGGAATTGTCACACAGGTTCCCAAGACTCTGCTGTCCAGAGTGGGTAAATTCTACTTATCTCTTCAAGTCCACTGATTCTGTCCTCTGTCACCTCCATTCTATTTTCTTTCTTTCTTTTATGGTGCTAGGAATGGAACCCAGGGCCTTGCTCATGCTAGGCAAGTGCTCTATCTCCAAGCAACATCCCCACCCCTGGCATTCTACTATTAAGCTCATCCAGTCCGAGTTATTATTTCTGTTATTTCCCAATTCCATAAACCCATTTGGTTCTTTTTTTTTTATAACTTCTATTTATTTACCAAGATTTTCTGTATTTTCACTTGCTTCAAGATAATTTGCAATTGCTTGTCCAGTATCTGTCTCGTGGCAGTGTGGCAGTCAGGTGATTGCCTCTCACATTCAAGTTGTGATTTTCTTGTTCTTATGATGGGTGATTTTGAGTATGTCTGGATAGTTTTACTATTATGTTAGGAAACTCTGGGTTCTATTATTTTTTTTTCTATTTTAACACAGTCACCCTTAAAGCCCCAGCCTACTTTCGTGGTTGGTTCCAATGACAATCTAACTTTCAGTCTTTATGGTGCCATTTTAGTCTGTATGGTTTGTCTCCTGCCTCTGAGGCTCCTGTGGTCCTTGTTGATGGAAGTTGAGAAGCTGAAAGGAACTTCACTGCACAGACAAAAAGCACTTCCTGGGCTGGGTGTTTATTGTGGTGGAGTCGTTCCCCCACACACACACACACACTAATGTCCTCTGTCAAGTGGGGTCTCCAGTGGGAGAAAGGAGTCTCAGGATGGTGAGGAAGGAAAGCGCTTCCCCTAGCTTGTTATTGTTAGGGGACCTTCAGGTGGCATCTCGATGTTTCTGCAAGGCTTGTCTAGCTGGAGGCAGGGCTCTTGCTCGGTTTGGAGGAAGAATGAGGCCTTGGAGGCCTTCTGTTGCAGACTGTGTGTTGGGAATGGGTGGGCCTGAGTGACCTTCTGCTGGGCAGAGAGAGAGGCCTCATAACATGCTTTGCTGCTATGTTGTTCCTTTGGTCCTGAAGTCCCTAACCAAATAGCTTTCCTCTTTCTACCTTTCAGCAATCTCTTTTGGTTGTCTCTTGTATTATTTCCAAGGATTTTAGTCATGCTTGGCAGGAAGGAACAGGGAGAGACAACACTACGCCATCTTGCTCAGACCAGATGTTGTCTGTCCATGCTCATATAGGCATGCAATCTCTCAGGGCACACAAGAAATTGATTGTTTCCCCTAAGGAAGTGACCTGGGAGATAAGACATAAGGGGGAAACTTTTTTGTATACCTGTTTGTATGTTCTCATTGTAATCAAGTGAATATATTATCTATTAAAATAAAGAAAATGTAAAAGAAGAAGAAGCCTCCTAACTCAACATTGTTTTCAAGAGGGAAACCAAAGATCATGACAGAGGTCAAGCAGCGTATGAATTCAACAGTTGGCGATTTTATTAAATTTCACTGGTTTAATTTCACTATGTTGTCACTACGTTGCTCCAGATCCCTGAATATAAGAATAATATTCTCAGTGGACTTGCAGCTTGCTCATAGATTTTGAATAACTTGCAGAATACAAATGTGTGATTTAGATAGAAGTAGATGCTTTCAGCAGCATACTAGTACTCTAATCAGCTGAAAAAATAATATTTGTATGACATTAAAACAAAATTAATAGCGAGACACTGATTACATGAAAAGACTTTATGTTGTCATTATTAAACTTGCAAACAACACAGCATAATTAATGCTGTAATTAGGATATGACCTGGAATTTTAGCTTCCAAAATTAATAAAGGCAATGACAAGTCACATTTGTAAAGTAAAATGAGTTTTGAGAATTCCAGGGTAGTTGGACATAACTTTTTCCCTTCTCATTTTGGGGAGCATTTTTGTAAATATTAAGTTCTCAGTGCAATTGCTTTGACTCCCATCCCCAAGCCCTAGCACAATAACTCAGCCTGAAGCCTCAAGAGTCCAGTGTAGTGAGTTTCAGACAAGAATGTCCACTAGTAAGGCACCTTCCTTCTGGATAACTCTAGGGCAAAATGAAACAGCAAAGAATTTTCTCTCCCTAGCACCTTAAGAGAAATATAAATTAGAATATTGATTTTGACTTTGATCAGACTCTACCATTTTCACTGAACTATTTTAATAAATGGCATTTTTCACTGCCATCCTCTATTTTTCAATACAAGATTCTTAAAGGCACTCCAGCTTCCTTCCTTCACTTCATGGTGAAGCCCAGTCCAAGGCCAAATAACTTCCCATTAGTAGACAATAGCGGACAATTAAAAAAATATTGGTGGGCTTTATTTGTAAATAAATAAACCTGGATTTCTACTTTATTCCTTATGCCAAAATAAACTCCAAGCGGATCTCAAAGATTTAGTGTAAAAGCAGAATCACAAATATACTAGAAGAAGATAGGGGTTACTATTTTTATATTTTAATTTTTTAACCATAACAGGTAAAACAAACACCTATCTATAAATTTTAAACTCCCATATGTTTAAAAAAACTATAAGTTTTAAGAATCCAATTCAAGAAGTAACTGATTAAAATCATTCATATTTTGATTCATTTTTCCTATAAAGGCACTTAAGGAAAGTACCTTTATAGGAAAAAATGAGCTTTTTTCCTCAGTAAGGAAATAATTGGAAATATGCATCATGATTTATGCATGAGGATATAAAATATAGGATAAAATTAGAACTTATACATTAAATAATAGCTCATAAAATAATTAAGATAGAGAATAATCATAGGCTTTAGCCATTAAAAATCAGAATAATAACATCAAGATATTTTCATTATAAGATTTATTAAAAAGAAAGATAGTTGGAGAATATATATGAATTCAATTTAATTTTTTAAATGTCCTATTTAGAAAGTAAGAAAATGAAAGAAACAAAATGTCAATAATAATTATTTCTAAGGTAGAATTATGAATAAATGTTATGGTCTTCCTTTTTGGTAATTTGCAAATTTTCTACAGTAAGTAAATTTTGTGTTTGACTTATTTTTTATTCCTTGAAGCTTTAAATAAAAGGATATTCAATTTCCCACTAAAGTAGCTAACTTTGAACTAGATCAGATATGAAGGATCAAAATTGACGGCTAGAATAATATAGCTTATGATATAGCAATTGTGCAAAACCTGCTATTATTTTTAAAATCCCTTTACTGGATTCAGTGTATATCACATGAGTTAAATTACAGCTATTGGTTGTAGCTGGTTCTCTCCCCCACCCTCACCCCCAGACCCAGAATACTGGCTGCCCTTTGCTAAGTCCTGGTATCACCAGATAATTTTTTCATAAAATCATTGTCACACCTGTCTATTCCTAACTGCCACATGAGGTCCAAATTTCAGATTGCCTGGTCTTGGCAAGAAGCCTATGTTTTTAATTGGAGCCACTTTCCAGTCACAAAATAGCTATCACTCTTTGCACAGGAAATGTCACCATTGAACTTCCTTTGTACCTGTAGTTTTTCTTAATTTCTTCATTTGTTGCTCCCTTATGCAAACCAAGAATTTCATATAGAGCTTCTCCAGTTGTTGACAAAGTCCGCTGTCTTTGGTTAGGTAGGTTACATGCCATTTTCTCAGGCTGCAAAACCAAAGAGGGAAAAATAACCATGAAAGTCATGCACCCAGGATCCCATTCTCTTAAAGGGGAAGATAGTTCATTCTTAACCTTTTGTAAAATGGCAATCTGGGCAATCTGAGGTACATTTATGTGCTAGCTTCAAAAGGAGGGGAGAAAAGTGTCAAGAGAGCCAAAAGTAGAGCTTGAGTCAGAATGTCAAAGGACACAGACAGCCACACAAGTAGAATACAGCTTTGTCCACATGGTTAAATAGAAGCAAAATGTTGTCTAAAACCTAGCTAATTCAGAAGTGTTGAGAATCAACCCTCATAGGTCAGGCAAATGTAGGCATCTCATTTGCTTTGGGTAGAATTTGCATAGCTTCTTTTTAATATATTTTCTAATTTAGCCAGCAATGCTAAGATTCATCCATTTTATTCTAACTCTATTGGGCTAGCCATTAAAATTTTTTTTTTTTTTGCAGTACTGGGGATTGAACCCAGGGGTATTCTACCTCCGAGCTACACCCCCAGCCCTATTTTTTATTCTTTATTTTGAAACAGGGTCTCACTAAGTTGCGGAGGGCCTCACTAAGTAGCTGAGGCTAGCCGCGAACCGGGATCCTCTGGTGTCAGCCTCCCAAGTACTGGGATTACAAGTGTGTGCCACCACGCCCGGCTGAAATATTTGTTTTTAAAAAAATATGTTTTTAAGTATCAGGAAAATAATTCTGGTCTCAGCTGGGACCTAGGTTAAAACTTCTCTGCAGCTATAGAGTCCTAGAGCTCCACTATCCCCACCCCATAGTGCTCCTGGGTTCTGCACCTGAGATAGCTGCTTTCCCTGTGGTCTATCCAGAAAGGGTCAGCTATCTCAGGTCTCAAGGAGCCATTTGCCTGCTGCATTATGGCCCTGGGGGTCTCAGAGAAGCAAGCACCTCTGGGAGTGTTCCTGTATTCACCACTCCACCTCTCTGAGCATTAATGTCTCCACCTGTAGTGGAAGGGTAATATAATCCCCTCATAAGACTATGCTAAAATTTTAAAATTATGCATATAATGTATCTAGGGCATAGGAAGGCCAAAGAAAAGTGCAACTATTTGTTTTAAAGGCAACACAGTGCGCCACCCAGAATGTGTGCTGTGGTCGGAGCCTCCAGGTTGGAATGTTGGCCTTGCCATTACCAGCTCCATGACCTTTCACATCTGTAAAGTGGAGAAAAATTTTACTTTAAACTCATTGAGCTATTTTAAGAATTAAATGAGTTAATATATTTTTTAAAGTACCAGTGTAGCTGGTCACAGTGGGCACATGCCTCTAATTGCAGTACGTGGGAAGCTGAGACAGGAGGATCATAGGTTCAAGCCCAGTCTCAGAAACTTAGAGAGAACCTCCCTCCCCAACTTAGCAAGACTCAATTTCATTCTTGGAGTTAGAATGTTTCTGGGTTCAATCTCCAGTACAAAAACAAACAAAAAAAGATAAATTTCTCCTAGGCCTGCAAAACCTAATAGAAGCTGATAGTGACATACATGTGACACAGTTACCAGGTTATTCTTCTATTGTTATTCAAAAGAGTGGTTAGACAGGGTCTTGCAGAGAAAAGCACACACACAGGCGGATGCTGGCTGAGTGGTCCAATCACTACCGAGGGGAATCCTATTGGCCAGGAAGTGCTGCTCAAGAGAAACCCATCAGCGATTTCAGCCCAGTGTTCTTAGACCTAAGGTTCACCAATGGGATCTAAGGGTCACCAATGGGATCTAAGGGTCACCAAGCCAAGTTTCTTCCTTCAGTGCAGCCATTGAGCCTGTAGGGAGGCTCAAACTAAGAGGGAGTTCCCAAAGGAGAGTTAAGAAAGAGGATAGGTAAAACTAGAGGAATACATGGGTTATACAAAAATTTAGTAATGTCTTCTGGGGGCGTAGTTTGTAAGTCATATAGGAATGAAGATTCCTGGCCAGTGGGTCAAAGCTGCCTGAGGCATCGCCTACGAGCCCTGTGCCCACTCTCGGGGTTGTGGAAACCAGATCACCCTGAGGCCTTCTAGACTTGGCTAAACTTGCTCCTGCCACTTAAGAGAAAAAGACTCTTCCCTCTCCATTCCAAAACTCCTGGTTCTCACTTATTTTTTTCTGCTGACTAGTTGGCGATGGGAAGGGGTGCAATGATTTGGCATTGGGGTCATTTTTCCTGGTACATAATATCCCTGAGCAAAGCAGCCTAGCTATCAGCAATTCATGCTTTCCACAGAGGCAGACACTGAGGCTCCTACAGGTTAGAGAGCCTGATCTGGTCCAATATTCTTTCCAGTTGTGAGGAAGGCAGCCCAGGGAGCCTGGGAAAGCCCTCTGGCACTCATGTGGATCCCCCCATCAAGGCTACCTTCTTCAAAATTATCTCAGTTATGGAACAAAAAGATGGGTTCAGCTGGGGGGTTATACCCAAGCCCTTCCAGAGAACAGTCCTGGGAACAGTCTGGAACTCTTGAATCCCTGCCCCAAGTCCAGGCTCCTCCACTCTCCTCCTCCCAGTGGGTTTTCCACTTCTTAGTTTCAGACACAGAAACTCAGACTCACAAGGGCAGGGTAACAAGCTATTCCGTGGGTGTATGTATTTTTTCAAGTCATCACTTCATTTAGAAATCTAATCACATTATAATTTACTCCTGCTATGTGAAATCCAGTAGACAACCTTTGCTTTATGGAGTAGATTGACCAATACTGACAATGGGTGGCATGGAGAGTTTTATTGTCTTCTTTTTCCTATTCCCAAAATATTTCTTTGTAGACAGATAATATCTATTAATTAAGGTTCTTTTTTAAAAACTCCATTTGTGTTATGTTGGACCATAAGAAAAAAGATCATTGGTCAATAGTTCGTCCATGTGATTATTAGTGTATTTGGCCGATTGTATAGATTGAAATATAAAGGAAAAGAGAACAAAGTTGCTTTGTGCATCAAGCAGCAACAACATGCTTTTTCTGTCTCCTTGCTGAGCTGGAAACTAGACTCTTCATATATTATTGATTTAGATGACATTTAGTTTCAGATCCAGTAGAGTAATATGTTGAAACCATTAATGTGTGAAAATAAAGACGTTCTGCCCCTAGAACATACTAACTACAGAGTAGTAGTCAAAATATCTCATAAAAATGCTTCCTAAACAACCTTCAATAAATAATGGAGCCACCCTTAACTTCATTCCTTATATAAAATACAATTTTTATGAATTCTTTTTCGGTAGTCTTTGGAATTCTAATTTTCCTATGCAAAATTCAAGTCTTTATTATTTATTCATAGTCCCTCATCTATAAGGCATCCAGTGGGGAGATATGTTGCCATGCCGAACCATGAAGTGATTTAATTGTTATCGTCCAGTACATGATACTTAGCCTTCTGAACATAGAATTACTCTCTAGCTGCATAATGCCATTAATATCACAATTTCTTAAAGCATTGACTATTCTATAGTCACTGCCAAACTATATGCTGCTCGCCTATTTCTGAATAATAGCTATGTATAATTGAAAGAAGGCATAGCACCCTGGTGATGTTGGGCATTGACTCAAAATAAACAAATATTTTAGAAATTCTAATTCCAGGGGTGCTAAGAGTGGTATTCTACATTTCTCATGTTAAAATGAAATTTTCCTCTCAAAGCAAAAGAAGTTTTACCTATATCTATTATTATTATTTTTTTTTGCGGTACTGGGGACTGAACCCAGGGGCATTCTACCTCTGAGCTACACCCCCAGCCCTATTTTTTTATTCTTTATTTTGAAACAGGGTTTCACTAAGTTGCGGAGGGCCTCACTAAGTAGCTGAGGCTGGCCGCGAACCCGGATCCTCCAGTCTCAGCCTCCCAAGTACTGGGATTACAAGCATGCGCCACCACACCCAGCTATGAATTTTTAAAAATGAAAAAATAAAACTATGTCTTGGCAGGGCTCCTTAATGATGGAAAAAATGAACATGGGTAGAGGCTATAATTCATTAAACACAGCAAACACAGTTTCACTGGGGAAACTAACACACTTTACCATTTTATTATTACTACTATAATTCCTCCATAGAAATCTATTCAGTGAGGCAAAATTCCCATAATCCAAATAACGTATCTTAAAGTTAAGTGAACATTCACAATGTTAATCCTATGTTTCAAAGTAATCATTCTCCTTAGCATGATTACTTATTTGCTCTTTGAAAGTAATTGCTTCTTAGGTGCACTAGTATTTATATAAACAGCAACCTGAAGATGGGGCAATTCAGAAATGCTACCAATAACTCACAGTACCTGTTCCTATGACTCCAATTCTGTTCTCAAACAGGAACAACTTGCTGTTTTCAACTGGTCTGGAAATAAGATGTGCCGAGAAATAAAAGAAGGCAAACAAGGAAAAGCAGGATTTCATACCTGTTCCACTGTTTCAAAGCAAATGGCTGCTCCTTTCCATCATTCCAGCGCAGGGGGTAAGCAGGTCAATGGAGTCGGGTTACTTTTCATTTGTTACTCTATCAGCCAATTGGTTATCCCTCTGGAAAACATAACAAAGAGAGGATAAAACATGCATGACTGTACAGTTTGTATTACAAGGCATCCAGTGATACCAAAACATATGCCGCCCACTTTTCATCCTTCATCAGCCGGTGCTCGACTCAACCATCCTTACCAGGGAGCCGCCCCAGTGGGTCCAGCTGGACTTTCCATTAAGAAAATAAGCTAATCTCTTGGCCTGTAGAGTGGGCTCTTTCAAATTTTATTTTCCTTTTGGTCTAGGGCTAGGACTAATCACTTGATTTAAAATTACTGGAAAGACCATGTAATATTAATAAGGGGGAAACTTTTTAATTTCTCACTACATGAATCCAACTACTTTCACATTTGCACATTTTACCCTAATGTTTAAGAGACCAAGTCACAGTAGTTTAATCTCTTGTTAAAACAATGCCCAATAGCCGGGCGTGGTGGCGCACACTTGTAATCCCAGTACTTGGGAGGCTGAGATCGGAGGATGAGGGTTCGCGGCCAGCCTCAGCTACTTAGTGAGGCCCTCCACAACTTAGTGAGACCCTGTTTCAAAATAAAGAATAAAAAATAGGGCTGGGGGTGTAGCTTGGAGGTAGAATGCCCCTGGGTTCAATCCCAGTACTGCAAAAAAATAAAAAAATAAATTAAAACAATGTCCAAACTCTCATATAAAAAGTCCCATGGGGGAGAAAGCTGTGTGCATGTATGTTTTTTATCACATTGAACCTCACTATGATGTATAATTGCAATGCAATAATAAAATATTTTTAAGAAGTAAAAAATCCAGTGAGATTATATAGATTAATTTTCTCAAAATGGATTTTAGGCCTGTGTTTAATAGCTGAAACTATAAAAAATTGGAAAACAGAATTAAGTTTTTAAGACTTAAAAAAATAGTTCCATGAGAAAACAGTTCCTATGATTTCCAGTAAGATCCTCCTAAGTGAACGAGTCCTTAAGGGTACCAATGCCGCTCCTGCACTTGCCTTCCAAGGCTGAAGGTGGAGTTTGCGTGCTGCTGAGGGACCCGTAGCAAAACCCAAGGCTGCTCTGTGTGCCCATTTCAGAACACTGTCACCTCTAGAGGGCATTGGTTTATTAAAATACCAAGAAACAAAAGGCTATTTCTCATAGATCCTGATTTCCAGCCAGAGTTTAGAAAGCAGCCCATCATTAGAAATGGGAAAATAAAACCAAAAATAAAATCAAACTACTAATCTAAAGATACTTAAGAGCTAAATAGTCAAGTTCCAGCATCACTTCAGCTTAAGGACAGTGCCCTTAAATGAGATAAGAATAGTTGCTGTATCAATAAGGTGAGATTACAGGTAGACTTTTTTAAAAATTACAGTTTTTGAGCTGGGTATGGTGATGCGTTGCCTGTAATCCCCACTACTCAGGGGGTTGAGACAGGAGTTCAAGACCAACCTGGGCAATTTAGCAAGGCCTTATCTCAAAATTTTAAAAAAATTATTAAAGGACTGGGGATATAGCTCAGTGCTTACCTAGCGTACAAGACCCTGGGTTCAATCTCCAGTGCCATAAAAAAAAAGTTTGTTTCAAATTCAGTTTAATAACAAATATTTTTAGTAAAATCCATTATTTTTGCACAACTAATCACTCTCCTTATGTCGCTAATTTTATAGTATTGCAGAAATCATTTGCATTTTTAAAATGAAGTATTGCAAATCTCTCCTTTTTTTTTTTTTTTTTTTTTTTTGCAGTACCGGCGATTGAGCCCAGGGACATTCTACCTCCGAGCTACACCCCCAGCCCTATTTTTTTATTCTTTATTTTGAAACAGGGTCTCACTAAGTTGTGGAGAGCCTCACTAAGTAGCAGAGGTTGGCTGCGAACCTGCGGTCCTCTGGTCTCAGCCTCCCAAGTACTGGGATTACAAGCGTGAGCTGCCATGCCCGGCAAATCTCTTGAGTGAGGTGGAACTGTATCTGTGTTTCAAAGAAAAGCACGGTTTCTTATTCACCTGTTCATTCAACAATTAGTCATCTACTGGATCCAGGCACTGGAGTAAGCGCTAGAAATATACTGATAAACAAAGACAAACCCACACCCTGTGTTTGTGGGTCACAGAGTTACAGCCTTCGAAAAGAGACAGAGAGTAATCAAGAAAGTATAAAAATGAAACTCAAGGAAGAATAAAAATGAAACTTTGGAGAGATGCTATAAGATCATATAAATCAGTGAATAGAAGATTAGATAAAACTTCCCAGAACACAAACAGCCAAGCATAGATCTAAAAAGAACTAAAAGAGGGGGTTGCTGTAAAAGCACATATATTCCAGGTGGGTGGTGGAAGAGAATTGTTGAAAAATCCTTGGTGCTTAAATTAGAGAAATAAAAGGAACATTCTGACATACACTCTCATGCATAGAATATTATTACACGCCTATACATATATGACTTCTGATACACCATCAAAAGATACAGCCAGAGATCAATGGAATCATGTTCCATTTGCCAGGTGAGACTTTTTAGAAGAGGAGAACTTAGCAAATTCCCCATGATTGAACTGAAGGGGCCTCTCTGTGAGGTGGAAAATTGGAGTGAGAACCCTGTTGGTGGTAGGAAGGGGAGGTTAAATGCTAACCTTCCTTGAATACTCTATTGCTGGGGTCTTTGCTATTCCCTTAGGAGATCATTAGAACCTTTATATACGTCTCTCAATTACACAATATGGTAGGGGTATTACAAGAAATGACTACTACATTTGCACAGAATCTGCAATAGTGACAGATAAATTATTTAAATATTCAAGCAAAACAACCTAACACATGAGCATTAAGGTACAGAGTCTCTCATTTCAATTGCGTATCTCAGCAGGCTCAACCATCACTCACTTTGATCATGGGATGGGCCATGACACAGCCCCAACAAACAAATCCCAATCCCCAAACTGCCCAACACAATGAATAAAGGCATTATGGTTACCACTGTTACTATTATTACTACTGCTGCATCATTTGTGTTATTATTATATATGGAATTCATGCTACCATTTTGTACATTTCAAAGGAATCAATAATCTGGTCAAGATTCATTGTGTTGAGTGAAATTAGGAAAGAAATGACAGGCGATTGCCTTTTGTGAAATGAAGAAGCTGTCCGTTACCTCTCCAGCAGTATCTCAGATGTAACTACCAAGCAATTCCGGCAATTCTGTAAAATTTAGTGCTTATATGTTTCAGGAGAGCAAATTGGTTATTTCCTGTTGTGTTTTATAATTTTCCCAAGTTAAAAAATGTCCCTTTTAAAGAGAAGTTGCAAGGGGGATAAAAATTTAATGTGTTCAAACCTATAAATACATAGAAAGCATAGAACCGTAGAAAGCTAAGGGGAAAGAACTAGGCTGGAACTCTCTCTAGAATCACTTATATTTTAAGAATTTCACTGCCTGGGCCCACCTGGATTATCCCAAAGCAAAATCTAGCAGAGTAGGGCCGGGCTCTGGCTTTTCTAAGGCTCCCCAGGTGGTTCTAAAGAGCTGCCTAGGTTGAGAGCCAATGTTCACCGCTCAGCAGAGATAGCTGACACAGAGAGTTCTTCAGTTAAGTGATGTGGAAAACACCTGCCGACCAGGTGGCTCTCTGGAGGAATTTTCCATTGCCTGTGTTTCCTCAGAAAACACTTATTAAAGATAATGGCATCCGTGTGATTAAACACAAAATAAAATTTGGTTTCACATAGTTTACCTCAAGAGGGAGCATCCAAAAAGAACACTCCTGTTCCTTAGACTTTCAGCAAGTCACCCCCTGTACCCTCCACAAAACTTTAATAAAATATACTCCTTCATCCTCCAGACCTTTATTTTATTTTATTTTTTTTTTTTTTGCGGTACCAGGGATTGAACCCAG
>PVJS01018191.1:10756-35286 GCA_004027185.1 Glis glis | reverse complement strand
GAAGTTTTACTTGATAAAAAGCAAAATTTTACTTCATAAAAAGCAAAATTGTAAGGAAAATTGCACAACTGTAATGAAAAAGGCACTAATAATCTATACACGATAGAGAAATTTTACTTGATAAAGTATTGGCCATTTTCTTAGAAAGACCCAACTTGGAGACAAATCCTGATCTATGTTAAGGGGATGTCACTACAAAGTGCACCAATTTAAGTGACACGAAGCTTGTCACTTACCCACAGTCCTGCCAGCACATGTAATGTTTCACAATGTGATCAATTAACGTGGCCTCTCAGTATTGTTTCATCGTGCGCTTTTTCGGATAGCGAAGGTCAGCATCTTTTCTTTCACATTTATTCATTCAGGTCTCCCTTTCTGCACATTGACTGAATAGTCGATGAATATAACTTTTCTTTGCCATTTTTTCCCTGTATTTTTGTTTAATTTGTTGATTTGGTGATTAAGTATTATTACTTCATAAGTTATGTGAGCACAAGTGTCTTGTCTAAATTTGTCGCCTCTCTGTTAACTTTGTCAGTGCAGTCCTTCATTGAAGACACATCTTTAATTTTAATGTACTCATGTCTATTAATTTTTCTCCCTAAAGTCTGTACCTTTTTTGAATTTTAGAAATCCCCTCTGTCCTAAGATGATTCCTTTTACATTTTCTTCTGTTTAATTTACTTTTCACATTTAGGATTTTACCCGTTTGGATATTATAAAGAGTTCTTCTATTTTTTATATAGTGAGCCAGTTTTCTAACATGATTGACTAAATAATGTATGATGTTTCCCAATAACAATGATGATCGATCTCTACTATACGAACAATTTTTATATGAAATGGGTTTGTTTTTAGGTTCTCTCATCTGTTCCATTGGTCTATTTTTCTGTCTCTATGCTGATTATATACTGTTTTAATTACTATTGCTTTGCACTACATCTCTTGGTATCCATGGGAGCTTGGTTCCAGGACCATCCTCAGATACCAAAATGTGGATGCTCAAGTGCCTTGAAAAAATGGTGTATTGTTTGTCTATAACTTCTGCATATCCCCCTGCATACTTTATATCATCTATAGATTGCTTATATGACATAATACAATGTAAATGCTATATAAATAGGATTATACTGCATTGTTTAGGGAATAATGACAAGAAAAAAATCTGTACATATTTAGCACAGGCACAGTTTTTCCTCAAATATTTTTGCTATGCAGTTGTTTGAATCGATAGATGCAGAACTCACAGATAGGAAGAGCCAACTATATACTTTATTATCTGGCAAGGAAACCCTTCCCTTTGCTTTTCTTTTTTAAAGTTGTCCATGTAAATTTTTAATGAGTTTTCTAAGTTTTCCAAAAAATCTTTCTGGGATTTGAATGGGAATTGCATTAAACTAATTAAATAATTTGTAGGGAATTTACATGTTTATTATGTTGAGTTGTCTCATTCCAAAATATCATTTGCATATTTTTCCTATAGTTATTAATTATGGCATGATACAATTTCATGGTTTTAGTGATACTTTCTTCCTTACTTATAGAATAGGAGTTGAGATGGCATATATATATATATAATTTCTGATCAGATAAAACTGATCTGATAAAAGGCTAAGAAGAAAAAACTACATGGGTGACAAAGAGATCCTACTCATTTTTAATAAATAACTGTATCCTTTAATTATAAATATTTTTATAATCCAAAGGAGATATAAAATGTATCACTATAAAATAACAATAAGCAAACACCTGTGTATCCAGTGCCTGTAAAAAGAAGACAACTACTACCATACTTCATAGCTCTCTGCGTAACCCTGTCTAGTCTCATTCTTTTCTTCTCCCCCAGCCCTTTATGAATTTAATTCCCTGTCTTCTTAGCTTTTGCCATTCATATATGAATTTGTAAATAATACATTTCTATGAAATTACGCCTTTGCCAATTTTCTATTAGTTGATTTGTCCATTCTTAGTAGTTTGTGGGAGTGCTTTTTCAAAAGCATAGTTCAGATCTGAATTCTTAGTTAAATATGTTTTGCAAATATGTTTTCCCAGTTTGTTGATTGTCTTTTAATTCTCTTTGTGGTGTGATTTGATGTACAAAAAGTCTTCCATTTTCATGTATAATTTATCATTCTTTTTCTTCCTGTCTTAAACTTTTTATGTTTTAAGAAACCTTCATATATCCTGAAATCACAAAAATATACTCTTACTTTTTTAAAAAATATGGATTTACGTCAGGTGTGGTGGTGCATGCCTTTAATCCCAGTACTTGGGAGGCTGAGACAGGAGGATAGTAGGTTCAAGGCCAGTCTCAACAACTTAGGGAGACCCTAAGCAATTTAGTGAGATCCTGTTTCAAGTAAAAAAAAATTTTTTTTAAAGGGCTGGGAGTAAAGTTTGCAGGTAGAATGCTCCTGGGTTCAATATCCAGTATACAGGGGAATATTCAGAGGTAATATACAAATACTATATCATTTTTTAAGGCAGTTGAGCATCCACGGATTTTAGTACATATTTGGATTTGCATTTTACACTAGGATCTTTAACCCACTTGGATTTGATTGATTTTTTATGTCTGTTTGGAGATAAAGACCCAATTTTAATTATTTTGCCATTTGTAGCAAAATTGTCCTAGGCCATTTGTTCAATAGTCTCTTGTTTCTCCACTGACCTACTATTTCTTATAAATTAGCAGAGGCTTATTTGGGGATTTTCTATTATGGTCAATTACTCAGTTTTTTGTTTTGTTTTGTTTTGTTTTTTGCAGTACTGGGGATTGAACCCAGGGGCATTCTACCTCTGAGCTACACCCCCAGCCCTATTTTTTATTCTTTATTTTGATAGTGTTTTTTTTTTTTTTGCGGTACCAGGGATTGAACGCAGGGGCGTTCTACCTCCGCGCTACGCCCCTGGCCCTATTTTTTATGCTTTATTTTGAAACCGGGTCTCACAAAGTTGCGGAGGGCCTCACTAAGGAGAGAGAGAGGGAGAGAGAGAGAGAGAGACAGGGAGAGAGAGAGCGAGAGCTGAGGCTGGCCGCGAACCCGGATCCTCCGGTCTCCGCCTCCCAAAGTACTGGGATTACAAGCGTGCGCCACCACGCCCGGCTTTATTCTTTATTTTGAAACATGGTCTCACTGAGTTGCGGAGGGCCTCACGAAGTAGTTGAGGCTGGCCGCGAACCCGGATCCTCTGGTCTCAGCCTCCCAAGTACTGGGATTACAAGCGTGCGCCACCATGCCCAGCAATTACTCAGTTTTAAAACAATTCCTGTCCTGATATCTTACTAAAGCTTTATAATAATCTTGATATATGGTAGAGTAAGTGTCACTTCCCTCTTCTTTTCTAATAAGTCTTGGCTATACTTGACTTTTTTTAATTTTTATTTTTTTGTGGTACTGGGGATTGAACCCAGGGGATTACAAACGTGTGCCACCATACCTGGCTGACTTTTTAATTTTATATAAATTTGAGAACTACATTGTCAAGTTCCTTAAAATCCTTGAAGGAATTCTGGTTGAAAATGCCTTGCATATGTAGATAAGTAAAAAAAAAAGATCTGACATTTCAACATCTTTCTCTATTCTAAAACTTCAATGTGGTCTTATAATTTTTCCTAAAAATGACTTGTACATATTTTGTTAGATTTATTTGTAGAGACTTTATATTATTGGTTGTTATTTTAAGGGCTGTCGGTTTTTAGAATTGAATTTTAATTGATTATTGTTTATATTATGGAATTGAGTTTAATTCTGTGTATTGATGTCATATTCAGCAACCTCACTAAACTTCCTTATTAATTCAAATAATTGATATTTAGGAGTCTTGATATTTTGAGTGTGTTAGGTGTGTGTGTGTGTGTGTGTGTGTGTGTGTGTGTGTGTTACTGGAGATTAAACCCAGGGGCGTTCTGCCTCTGAGCTATACCCCAGTGCTTTTTTATTTTGAAACAGGGTCTCACTAAGTTGCTGAAGGCCTCACTAAGTTGCTGAGGCTGACCTTGAACCTACAATTTTCCTGTCTCAGCCTCACAAGTACTGGGATCACAGGTGTGTGTCACTATGCCCTGCTTGTTAGTTTTTTTTTTTAATGTGGACAGTCATAATATCTGCAAATAGTAATTGTTTCCCCCAGACTTTATACTGCTTTATTTCAGGGAGAGTGTCAGGGAGACATTATGGAGAGGTAAGAAATCAATTAGAGGACTTCAAATACAGGGAGAAATAATTTTAAAGTAGTAACGCACACAATGAATAATGGCAATAATTTTCTTAAGAGGAAGAAAGATTCTCAGAAGAAAGCCTTCATTGCTGTTGCAAAAAGCATCAGTGTATAGTCGAAATTGGTTTCAGTAACATCAGTAGAGAATACATTCTAGAAAATAGATTTAACTGGATATAAAATTCTGGTAGCAATTTAATATCCCAGATGGTTACGCGGAGACCAGCAGTTCATAAGGAAGAAAGCCCTGTGGGGAATTTTGGATGATACCTGGAGAAATATTACACTGTGTACAAGCCAAACTGAATTGTTTTCACAAGTGTTGCAAAGTTTCATATAGAAAAAGGTGTTTTTTTAAACAAACACTTCAGTTTCATAGCAAGAGTAGCATAGAATACTTAAACAGCAAAGAAAGCTTTCATGTAAGATATCTAGCTCTTTGATATAAAAATGGATACAATTCACCTGTTCCCCCCCTGCCTTGTCCCCCATTGGGGGGAAACCCAGGGCCTCCTGCATGCTAGGCAGGCGCTCTTCCACTAAGTTACATCTCTAAGCCCAATAATGGATGCATTCAAAATGATTCCACTGTCATTACATCTAGGGCTTTCTGCAACAACAAGGTGGTGGTTATGGAAAGCTTGGCCCCAGGGTATCAATCTCTAGAAAGCAGCTACCACCTTCTATATGCATTTTCTTTTTGCATTTTTTCTCAATCAATTCTCTTCTTGTCATTGCTTCTTCAATTTTGCAATCCTTCATCCTTCAGTCTTCTGGAGTGAAGAAAGTTCTGTGTGACATTTAGAACTCTTATTACAAACAGGGTGGACACAGATTTTCCTGCATTTGAATATTTCCACAACTTTCCTGGTCAAGTCATCATAGGATGTCTGACTTAAGTTTGCTTCGAAGCTGACAAAAAAATTCTGGAGTGAGGTGAATAGTCATGTTCCATGCAATTTCATCCCATTCACTGAATGCCCTCAAGAATTGAACAGTGAGCATCAGTGATAAGATCCTGGTATTTGGACACACACATTCTACTATCACTGAGTGTATAAGCTTCCTGCTTGTCAGTTTTTGTCACACTTATGATTGAACATTGCACATCCTTTAAAAATATGTTGCTCAGATCTTGGGATGGCGTGG
This sequence comes from Glis glis, assembly GCA_004027185.1. Lineage (NCBI taxonomy): Eukaryota > Metazoa > Chordata > Mammalia > Rodentia > Gliridae > Glis > Glis glis. Next base: position 29,916 of record PVJS01018191.1, on the reverse strand, counting down.
CAAACTCCAGATTCTTAGTTTGCAGCCCGTTGCTACTGGGAGGGCCCAAACCTCCAAAAGCTTCTTAGTCCCTTTGAAAAATGTGCAGTTTCCATCACTGGGAGACTAGAGAAAAATCAAAAACAGAAAATCGACTAAATTAAATCTCCCACCATTGCCACAGATTGGTTCAGCTATAGTACTGAAGTTCCAGGTCCTTTTTTCCCTATTATTTTATATTGACTTTTGAAAATAAGGATTAATAAAAATTTCCCAGATTTTTTTTTGGTGAGTTGAATATTGGAGTTGAAGCTGTTAGAAAATAGAGGCAGATATAGTTGAGTCTCTGTAGGCTATCATTTCCCGGTTAGAAAGTAGAGTGAGTGCTAGCTAATGTCGAGGGCCCTGCTATGTGAGCCTGTATGGTTTATACTGTGTACTGTATACTGGTGTTTATAAACATATTCCATGTTTAAAAATTTTTGTTTTTCTAATCTTTTGTCAGTGTTAGCTAAATATTTCTAGTTATCTATAAGTAATGTACACATTTTATAAGTACTGATTACAAAACTCTTATTTCTTTAGATAAGAGATGTTGATAAACATTACATAAAACCAATTACAAAATGTGAAAGTAGCACACAGACGGATACACACATATTGCCACCAACAATTGCGAGATCATATGAATGGAATGAATGGGAATTAAGAAGAAAAGCTATAAGATTGGTTTGTAGCAGTATTTTCTAAAATTACCATAACTTTGGAATTTTAATATGTTGTTTCTCATAGAGTTGGTAAGTTAAATTATTTATACAAAATGATGAGTTCTATATAGTTCTTAATGTAAAGATAATCAGCATAATTTATAATTTTCTAACTTTACATGGTAAGATTATCTTATAATTTTAAGCACGTATGGGAAAATGGAAGCATGACATTACTCTCATGTTATATCAGTCAAGCCAGGTGTGGTGGCTTATGCCTGTAATCCCAGTACTTGAGAGGCCGAGACAGGAGGATTGCAGGTTACAGGCATGCCTCAGCAAATTAGTGGGGCCCTCAACAACTTAGTGTGACCCTGTTTCCAAATAAAAAATAAAATCAGGCTGGAGATGTAGCTCAGGGGAAGAATGCAACACACACACACACACACACACACACACACACACACACACAAAATTATACCAGCCAGTAGCTAGAACAATGTTAGTATTATCTAAGAGTCTTAAAACTTGGAGCTTGTCTGTAAAGCACTCTTAACTTCTTCTAGTCATTTAAAGCAAATCTTTTTTTGGACCTTTTCCTGTTATATCACGGCTATTGTCTCTTCTTATTGTCAACCTCTTATGTCCAGACACTGGACTTTCTCATCCTTTTGATTCTCAGTGGAATCCAAAACAACTGATCACATAATTTAGAAGAAGGAATATTTATTTGCTCACAGTTTTTGTAGATTTCAGAGTTCAGTCCATGTGAGACCAGGGTATGCAGAGCTCAGGGCATGGTGGTGGGAAAGAGAGAGAGAGAAAGAGAGAGAGAGAGAGAGAGAGAGAGAGAGAGAGAGAGCAAGCTGCTCTCACATCATAGAGAGAGAGAGACAGAGAGAGAGAGAAAGAGCGCTGCTCTCACATCATTAAGGCCAGAGCAAGAGAGCAAGCAAGCAAGCAAGCAAGCAAGGGGATTATTCAAAAACAAAAGCACAGACAGTATCTAAGGCCACACCTCCAGAGACCCACCTTCTCCATTCACACCCCACCAGCTTAGTTTACCACCCAGTAAGTCCATTACAATGGATTTATCCACTAATGAGATTACAACCCTCATGACTTAATTACATCAATTCTGAACATTAATACATGAGCTCTTCAGGGGACATTCTATGTCTAACCATAATATTCAGTCACCCAAATCACAATAGAAACTTATGTTTTTTGTGTGTGGCACTGGGGCCACACACAAAAACCCAGGGGCATTCTACCTCTGAGCTACACCCCCAATCCTATTTTTTATTTTGAAATAGGCTCCAAACTAAGTTGTGGAGGGCCTCCCTAAGTTGTTGAGGCTGACCACAAACCTGCGGTCCTCCTGTCTCAGCCTCCTACCAAGTACTGGGATTACAAGTGTGTGCCACCACACCCGGCTAGGAGCCTACTCTTAAAGCCCTTCTTTGAAACTCTCATCCCTACCTAACTTAGTGGAATTCCTTCAACTTGCCTCTTTTTATAGTATGTTGTCATCTTAAGCATCGAATATTTATAGTATGGATGAAATAAAATCGTTCATGTCTGTAGCCTTTGCTTAGTATCTTTATCCATCTCTTTAACTGGAATCAGGTGTAGGAATAAATGGAGGTCACCTAAATGAGAATGCATAGAGGCTATTTATTCAAAACTTGCCATGGCAAGGAAGTCAGACACTATTACTTGAGTTTGTCAGACTCAAAAAAACAGACAGAGGAATGGGAAAACTTTATGGTGAGAAAGGGGAATGCTTCAGGTGTTCTGTGACTGAAGGTTGATGACATGGGGAGACTGGAGGCAAGCTAACTAGAAGCAGAGCATCTTGTGTGATTGATTTGGTGAGCATGTTTGGCTTTCTTCGATTGGCCCTGAGTTGAAGGAGGAGGGCAAACAATAAGGAAGCCGTCTGGCCAACTCCTGGCCATTCTGGCTGATTGTTACAGCTACCAAGGGTGTGATTAGGCTTCCCAGACTGTTTGATGTGTATGTAGGTTTTGAGTCAGGGTTCTGTTGTCATTAATAGACTAAACTTTATTCCATTTATATATTCAGGCTGTAAGAGGCTTCCCACTAATTACGTCATTTCTGCTGCTGCCCTCTTTGGTGGTAGCTTTCCAGTCCCCTGACTTCCTGGGCTGAGGCAGGATCAGCTTCCCCCTGTTTTCCAGATCCTTGTTCCATTTGCATTACTCCTATCAGTTACTCCTCTGCAGAAGTGCCTCCTCCCCTTACCCTTTTCTGCTGTCTACTAAACTCAATCAGATATTTACTGGGTAACATGTTTATCCCACTACGTTGTTCTTCAAGGTTTAATAGTCTATCAAGTGATAGTGATACACTAAAAATATTTTACTACCTCTTGGTAAGTGGTATAAGAGAAGTGAAATAAAAATTCTACTAAATTTGGCGACATTTTAAGTTGGTATTGAGATATAAGTTGGCAAAGGAAATGAAGAAAGTGGTGGATGGATAGGATATGAGAGAAAGGGGACAACATAGATTTGGACTGAAAATGTTAAGAGAATGAGGTATTCAAAGGGGCTGAAGCTCATGACGATAGAACCCTTTCTTCCTATCTCTCAATCACCACTTAGTTTTGATTCCCATCGTAGACCTGACTATCCCCCAGAACTGCATTGTGTTGAATGCCATGCTCTCTGAGTATCACCAACACAGCCTGTTGAGGAGACAAACCTGAGTTGATTGCTTACAGCCACCAGGGCACTGCCACCTCAACAGAGCACTGGCAGTGTGTCAGAGGAAGAACAACAAATTCAGAATTTATTGAGAATTTGAAGTTTGTTAAGGTGGGTTGAGGGTGGGATAGGGGTTTGAATAGGATTGATAAGGATCATGATTAATAAGGATCATGAAAAAGCAGTGCAGCATTGGTGGGAACAGCAAGGGGAACATTTGTGAGGCAAAAGATGTAAAGAATCTTAGGGCCTAAATCATGTGTTGATGCTCACTACTGAAGAGTTGCCATACCTTTCAGGATGTTCTATAATAAACAATCAAGTGATTTACTTGGGCAGAAGGCTTATGGAATAGTCAAATTATGCCAGTGAAGACAATGGGATAGTAAAGTCATATTAATGTAGACAGTGAGCTGTGTTTGTGGAGGGAAGTCGTTTGGGTTCTCAGTCATCTCCTTCACTCACATGCTCCAATGCCTTCTGAATTCTTTCTTGACCTTTTCCATAATCTCATCTATCTGCCTTCCTCCTCCCTCCCTTCCCCCCTCCTCTCTCTCTCTCTCTCTTTTTTTTTTTTTTTTTTTTTTTTTTTTTTTTTTTTTTTGCGGTATCTACACCCCAGCCCTATTTTTTTTCCTTTATTTTGAAACCGGGTCTCACTAAGTTGCTGAGGGCCTCACTAAGTAGCTGAGGCTGGCCGCGAACCTGGATCCTCTGGTCTCAGCCTCCCAAGTACTGGGATTACAAGCGTGTGCCACCACACCCGGCTCCCCCTCCTCTCTCTTTCCTCTCTCTTCTCTTTCTTTCTTTCCTTCCAGTGCTGGGAATCAACCTCACACTTACTAGGCAAGCACTGTACCACTGAGACATATGCCTACCCTTATGTTCCTTTTCATTATCTCCTTCTTGCTTCCCAGCACGTGTAATCTGTTTAACCCCAAATTTAGTAGTAACCCATAAAGGGAGTAAGCAAAAATGAATAATGTAAAATATAAATTGAAAACCTCAGAGCTTTTTATATTAAAACAGGGTGAAGACTATTTTATAAAGGCAAATCTTTAATTTTTGTCTTTTAAAAAAACGAAACAAGCCTGGCATGGTGGCACTTGCCTATAATCCCAATACTTTGGAGGTTGAGACAGGAGGATCACAGGTTTGAGGCCAGCCTAAGCAACTTAGTGAGACCCTCAGCAATTTAGCAAGACCCTGATTCAAAATAAAAAATGAAATAGGGCTGGGGATATGTCCTGGAGGTAGAATGCCCCTGAGTACAATCCCCAGTACCAAAAAAAAAAATTATTATGGCAAGCTATATGAGTCTCAATGTATAATAATGAAGGAATTAGAAGATTATATTAACAAATAATTGGGCTCACTATAACTTGAATCCATATGTTCTTTGGGTCCATTTTCAACATCTTGTATATTTTTCCGCTTTTGTGTGTGTGTGTGGGGGGGGGGGGTTTAACTGGGGCTTGAACCCAGGGGCATTCTACCTCTGAGCTACACTCCCAGCCCTATTTTATTTTTTATTTTGAAACACGGTCTTGCTAAGTTGCTGAGGCTGGATTCAAACCTAGGATCTTCCTGTCTCAGCCTCCCAAGTACTGAGATTACAAGCGTGTGCTACCATGCCCAACTATTTTTCCACTTCTTTTTTTTTTTTTTGCAGTAACTGGGGATTGAACCCAGGGGCATTCTACTTCCGGGCTGCACCCCCAGCCCTATTTTTTATTCTTTATTTTGAAGCAGGGTCTCACTAAGTTGCGGAGGGCCTCACTAAGTAGCTGAGGCTGGCTGCGAATCTGGATCCTCCGGTCTCAGCCTCCCAAGTATTGGGATTACAAGTGTGCGCCACTACGCCCGGCTATTTTTCCACTTCTTAGTAAAGGATATTTTATTTTCTATTATGTTCTAAAATTTTTAACGTACTAATGTTTTACAGAAGATGTTATGTTATAGGATCAGTTTCTTTGTCAATTGAGAAAAAGATAGGCAGATAACTTCCTAGTACCTGATAATATTTTATATTTGTTCTTTAGAGAAATGTTAATTCCTGTTTTCTCTCTCTACTTAGGCCAATTTGCGCCAGAAAATTACTCACTCGGTACAAACTGATCTTAGTCACATGAGAAGAGAAAACTGCTCACAGGTGTACCCTAACAAAGACGCCAGCACCCAGTCCATGAGGGAAGGCAGCACTCGAGTGCCCAGGCCCCAGATTTATATAGCTGGTCTTCGCGGGGGACGGAGCATAACAACCCACGGGGTGAAGGTGAACTTAACTAGAGCTGTTGATGAAACCTAGATGGACATGGCATTTTAAAAGATGTTACACAATTATTAACAGTGGCAAACACTTATTTTTACATCCATGAAAATTAATTTTGTGGGGGATAGCACTCTCAGTGGTTGATTGAATGTTTATTGAATTCCCATGTTCTGCCAAACTGCTACAAAAAAGTTATTTTCTGTAATACTTTATCCATTCTATTAAAATTGAAAAGTAAAATTCTGTCCACTTATCTTTTGTTTTATTGTTTAAGAAAAGCTTGGCAGCATTAAGATTGAAATTATAGCTGGGAGTGGTGGCCCAAGCCTATAATCCCAGTACTCGGGAGGCTGAGATAGGAGGATCTCAGGTTCAAGGCCAGCCTCAGCAATTTAGCAAGGCCCTCAGCAACTTAGTGAGACCCTGTTTTAAAATAAAAAATAAAATAGGGTTGGGGGTGTAGCTCAGAAATAGAATGCTCCTGGGTTGAATTCCCAGCACCCTCCCCCCCACACAAATTGAAACTATGGTGCCATTTAAAAAGTAATATATTGTAAAATTATTCTCACTGGAATAGAAGGCTACTTATTTCTAAAATCACATTAATCTTAAACATTAAAAATTTTAAACCGAATCAACAATTTCAGCTTTATTAGCTATGAAATGTCAACATAGATTAAATTGCTATATAATATTATATGCTACCTAATATTTGGAATAATCAGACCAAAGGTTCACATGATGGCTCTCAAAAACTTGGACATTCTACATAAAATCTGGATTTCTGGCTCCTTGAAAAAAAATCAAAATATTTGGTAACACTTGGCTGGCATCTCCGTAAATAGCAGCTTTGCCCTTTCACAGGGCAAGCATTTCTAGTTTATAGTTTTCCATTGTCTAATCCAACTCAGGTGCCTTACAGGCCTCCCACTTCATTCCTTTGATCTATGTGTCTGAACCTGGAGGCAGGTTTGTTGAAGGGCCTGTGAATTACTGATAGCTAAGGTTTAGAGATGTAGTTTTACTACTGTCTTACTTTTTTTTTTTTTTTTTTTTTTTTTTGGTGGTACCGGGGATTGAACCCAGGGGCGTTCTACCTCTGAGCTACACCCTCAGCCCTATTTTTTATACTTTATTTTGAAACCGGGTCTCAAGAAGTTGCGGAGGGCCTCACTAAGTAGCTGAGGCTGGCCTTGAAACTGTGATCCTCCTGTCTCAGCCTCCCAAGTACTGGGATTACAAGCGTGCGCCACCACGCCCTGCTTGTCTTACTTATTTCTAACACCAACTCATAGATAAGAAGGTTAAAGGGCCTGTTAAGCTATAATAGCTGGAGGGTCATTTACATTTAGCATACTTATTTCTGCATAGGTGATTTTACTAAGGTGTTTGTATAATTTGTATTTTCATTTAGGTTAAATGTTATTTATAACATGAATATGCTTTGAAATCCATTTTCTTCAGAGATTATAAAGGTGAACCTCAAACAGATCTACTTGTAAATTGTCATGATTTTAATACCTCTAGCTTAAAAATGATGCTAAAGATAGGCTGGCTGTTCAGGCAAGGTCTGGAGATTTGGGTAGGGAGGGGTGGTTATAGCTATTATTAACCTTGAGGAATTCAAGAATTTTATTTTATCTGTTCTGCTGACCCTCATTTTTCAAGATTCTCTTCTTTTTTTTCTGGGGATTGAACCCAGGGGCATTCTACCTCCAAGCTACACCCTCAGCCTGACTTTACTTCTTATTTGGAAACAGGGTCTCACTAAGTTGCCGAGAGCCTCACTAAGTATCTGAGGCTGGCTTTGAACCTGCGATCCTCCTGTCTCAGCCTCCCAGGTACAGGGATTACAAGTGTGTGTCACCATGCCAGGCTTTTTCAAGATTCTTAAACATAGACAAAAAGACACCATTTGGAGTTATCCTAGGGCTAGAATTAGAATGGATAAATAAATAAAAACATCAAATCCAATTTGTAAAGCTAGACTTCATGTCAGAAAGTCACTTGGTAAGTGTAACAGGGAGTAGGATCAGATGGTAAGCACATCCTCTCCCAGGACCTCCACTGTCTGCTCAAGTCCCCTTACTCTAAGATTGCCAGCCAGTGTGGGACAACATCTGATTGTCATCCTTGTTTCAGCAGGTCACAGACTGAAATAATTTTCTTTGCCAAATTCATTTCTCGCTCTTTATTTGCTTCTGTGGTGAAAAGTATCACTCTACTCATCAGGAAAAATTAAAAGCTTCTTGCTTTTCTTCCACAGTTCCTCCATCTAACTCATCATCAATCCTGTTGATTTGGCTTGAGTTGTCCTAGCGGTCCAGGTTTTCCTGTTCTCACAACTGTCGCCATTGCTAGGACTTTGTCCTATCGCCTACATGACGTTTGCCTCCACTTTGTACATGATTCAACACCATGTGTTTTTGCTTTTTTTTTTTGCGGTACTGGGGATTGAACCCAGGGGCATTCTACCTCCGAGCTACACCCCCAGCTTATTTTTTATTTATTTTGAAACAGGGTCTCACTAAGTTGCGGAGGGCCTCACTATGTAGCTGAGGTTGGCCGTGAACCTGCGATCCGCCAGTCTCTGCCTCCCAAGTACTGGGATTACAAGCGTGCACCTCCACACCTGGCTCAACACGATATTTTCTAACTCATACATCTGATCGTGTCACCTGGCCTCCTCCCTCAAACCTATGAAGACCTCCATTCCCTAGAGGATAAAGTAAAAACTCCCTCCCATATCTAGTAAAACTTTTCAAAACACACCGTCCATTTATCTTCCTGTTTAATCTTCTGCCCCTCTCATACTCTATGCACACACCATAGAGTAGCCAAGTTCAACAAAAACTCTTAAAAAAAAAAAAACCCAAAACTCCTCTTCATGGTCTTTAATGCCATCACCCTTGCTCTTCACTGTTACCTGCAATGTACTCCATAGTCACCACCATGGAATTCCATTTGCCTTCAAATAGCCTGACCAGAGTTTACCTTATGCGAAGGTTTTTCCCATCAACTATGAGATAATTAATTGCTTCCTCCTTTGTGTTTTCAATGCATTTTATTCATACTCTCATTATAGCACTATTTTGTGTGATACTGGGGATTGAACCCAGGGGCATTCTACCTCTGAGCTACACTCCCAGCCCTATTTTATTTTTTATTTTGAAACAGGGCCTCACTAAGTTGCTGAGGCTAGCCTCTAACCTGTGATCCTCTTGTCTCAGCCTCCCAAGTACTGTGATTACAGGTGTGCGCCACTATGCCCGGCTTCATTACAGCAATTTTAATAAATTGGTTTATAGTTAGGTGTTCATCTATATTCTCCCCATTAGATTGTGAATTTCTTGAGATTTGAACTCTTGGAGTTATCTTTACATCTCTGACATTTGTATGATAATGTGTTGGATGGATGGATTTTAAAAAAGAAGGAATGAAGGGACAAACTAGAACAGGATATTGGTTGAGTACTTTTAATAGTCAAGGTGGAATTGATAAGGACTTCAGTGGCAAAGTAGTTATTACCAAAGAAGAGAGAAAAAGAAAAAGGAGAAAGGAAGAAGATTATTTTGGGGGAAATGATGGAAAATAAAGTTGGAGAGTTGGTTTACTTTTTGGAGGACCTTGAGAGGCAAAGGAATATTTTGCCTTCCTGTAGTAGGACATCGGGACCCCACTGTAGATCTTGAACAGAAGATCGACTATGGGGAGAGAAGCTGGAGTTGTGGGTGGCGGGTGGCTGGGGAGCTGTCATAAGAGTTGGGACCTGCAGTGATGGATGATGAAAAGGGACAAGTGTTACATTTAATTAAGGGGATATAACATTTCAGGAAAGGGAGGAAAAAAATCAAACTGGGACCTTAGGGGTTCTGCCGTAGAAGACCAAGGATAGAGAAGAGGAACTAGTTGGTTAAAAAAGATAAAGTCTAGCAGGACATGGTGGTGTGCGCCTGTAATCAGTACTTGGGAGGCTGAGACGGAAGGATCACAGGTTTGATGACAGCCTCAGCAGCTTAGTGAGATCCTGTTTTAAAAAAAATTAAAAGGGCTGGGGGTATAGCTGTGAGGTAGAAAACTCCTTGGTTCAATCCCCAGTAACAACAACAACAACAACAACAACAACAGATAAAGTCCTCAGCACTTAAACATTTGAGTTTAAAGGATCATAAGGTAAGTAATAATAGAAATTTGGACTGGACAAAGGTAATTTGGGGAGATATCCCCACAAGAATGGGGTGGAATGAGGATGAAGAGGATACGTAAGATGAGGAGCAGTCAGAAGAGTAGAAGATGATATAATAGGAGTCTCTGTTGTCATGTAAATGTCCAGCTCTACTACTTACTCACTGAGTTACTTAATCTCTCTCTGCTGAAGTTTTTTCAATATAAAAATGAGGATAATAACAGTACCAACTCATTAGGCTGTGAGGAGGATTATTAAATGAGTTCACACATGTGAAGCACTTACATAATAAGTGCTTTGTCAAAGTTAGCCAAGGAAGGAGAGAATCTCCAGTGTTTCATTTCTACTGTATCCCTGTATTAGTCAGGGTTTGCCAGAGGAACAGAACCAACAAAATGGATATATCCTTAGAAAAAGAGATTTATTAGATTGGCTTACACTATCAGAGGCTGAATAGTCCCACAATGGTGGTCTGCATGCTGGGGAGCCACAGAAATCAATAGCTGCTCAGTCTAAGAAGCTAGAGCCTCAGTGCAAGAGAGACCAGTGATGCAGCCCAGTTTGAGGCTGAAGGCCTGGAAGCTTCCTGGAGAGTCACTGATGTGAGTCATGTTGAAAGACTCAAGAAGCCTGGTGTCCATGGGTGGCGGCAGCAGCCATAGATGAAGCACTTGCATGCGCTGGCACACTTCTTCCTTCCTCCGCTTTCATTCCCTCGAGGTCCCTAGCTTACTGGACTGTACCACCACAGTCAGGGTGGTCTCCCCCCTCAGTTTGCTGTCCCACATGGCAGTCATCTCTGGGAAAACCTCACAGACACACCCAAAAGTGTGCTTTACTAATTTCCGGGTCATCTCTCAATCCATACAAGTTGATAATCAAGATTAACCCTCATATCCCCTCCCTATTTTCCCACTTTTTGTTTTATAGCTCTCAATTAGTGCCTAAAATAATGCTTGGTACATGATGACTCTTTCAATAAATGGTGACTAAAAAAAGAGAATGAAGGATTAGAACAGGGTGATGGGGCAGACAACTGTTGAACTCTCTTAATGGAGTTGGCTTGAGTAGAAATAAGATCACAGCAAGTTAAACAGACATGATAGATGTAGGTCCAGATTGCACATCAGTGGCAGTTGGGCAGGAAAAGGAAAGGGAGTCATGGTAACTAAAAGGAAGCAGAGGCAAGGGTGAGCAAAGCTCGAAAATGTTTGGATATTAATTATTACTCACATTTAACTCTCCTAGACCAGACACTGGATTTTATATATCTTTTTATTTCTCAATTATAAACTGGAATGTTTCTTTTGGCTTGTTTTTAGTAATATTACACCATAGGAAAAATTATTTTAAAATAACAACCTAGCAAATTGTTTTTTGGAGTGATTTTCTTAATAGAAGGAGAGTAACATGATTGAATTGTTATGGAAACACTATATTTATCTTCATTTGTCTGTATTTTCTTTATGGTTAACTGTTTAAACATTACCATATTTAATAATCTACTAAATAGTTGCCATATTTGAATTTAGCAATAACTTCCTTAAGCCTTTAGATATTACTTCCTGCACAGCCCTTTTGTTTAACTAAGTTTGTACTTTTATTACCAGCAGACATAGCCTTGATCTTCCTTTTATACAATTCATGGAGACTAGGGTAGCTCCCATGCCTGAGCAGAGATCGACATGAGCAGGATGTCAAGGTAAATACATAGTGTGCTAGTGATGATCGGGAATATCATTAGGGTCTCAAATGACAATAGTGGGAGCTGCTTGAAGCACTGTATGTAAGGTTTGCTTATCAGGCAGTGTGACCCTGAGCCTCACATGCTGAAGATTGCTGCGTCTTGCTCCAATCAGGGATGTAAGGAAAGCTAGGCATACATAAGGAAAAGATGAAATCACTATGTTTTTCATAAGACATAGGGATAATTCAAGAGTGGGAAAGTAAAAAATAGTTCAGACTAAGACTGTAAATATCTGCTTGGTCATTAATTGGGCTGGGATAACAAATGCAGATAAAGGCAGCTGCAAAGTTAGCAGAAAATACTATTTCTGCCAAAGATATGGTGAAGCTATAAAGTATAATAAGAACCCTCTTCTTTGAGTGTTTATTTTCTAACTCACCAAAAAACTGTTCTTTGCATACTATATGGAAACTTGTTGCTTTAAATTATATCAGTAAAAACTGAGCATCCTAAACCGGGCATGGTGGTGCATGCCTGTAATCCCAGTACTTGGGAGACCGAGACAGGAGGACCACAGGTTCAAGACCAGCCTCAGAAACATAGTGAGACTCTCAGCAACCTAGCGAGAACCTGTTTCCAAACAAAAACATAAAAAGGAATGGGGATGTAGAATGCCCCTGGGTTCAATCCCCAGAACCACAAAAAAAAAAAAAAGAAAAAAGAAAGAGCATCTACTCTTGCTTAGAGGATCTAAGTCACTTTGATACAGATGAGTAGCCTCAATTTCCAACCTAGGTGTAAATGTTTCATTTTAAGGGTTCTCTGAATACAACTTTCCACATCTATAGTAACTGTAGTTTCCAAGAAACAGGATCCTAGCCCGGCGTGGTGGGGCACGCTTGTAATCCCAGTATTTGGGAGGCGGAGACCTGAGGATCCAGGTTCACGGCCAGCCTCAGCTACTTAGTGAGGCCCTCCTGCAACTTCGTGAGACCCGGTTTCAGTAAAGGATAAAAAACAGGGCCAGGGGTGTAGCGCGGAGGTAGAACGCCCCTGGATTCAATCCCCCGTACTGCAAAAAAAAAAAAAAAAAAGAAACAGGATCCTGAGACTATCTATCCTATAGTTTAGATACAATGTTGACCTCTTTACATACAGCCCTGCTTTGAGTCTATCAAAACACCACTTCCTTTAAGTTGCACATAAGCCCTTCTTGCCCTAAAATTCTATAGACCTATTTCCCTTGGTTCCTGAGACACTCTGTGGTTCCTCTGGTATTCAGTTTCTCTCATTGGAATGAGTCAATAAACTTGACTTCTTCTGACTGTAGTTTTACAGGGTTGCCCCTGGTGGTCTTTGCTGATTGGGTCATCAAAAACTAGTCAAGGTTCATGTCAATGAAGGAGAATGTCTTTTGGGGAAAATTTATAAGAAAGGATTCAGCAGCATGATATGTGAATAATGATGTCACAGAAATGGCAGAAAGTCACTTTACTCTAAACCCACTATGACCAGTGTGTAGGTTAAATACTATTCTCCACCAGAAGGAACCATGGTTCCTTAAAATGTAGTTGATTCCATAACACAGGACAGGGAAAAATCAAAATTGGTCTGGAACCATTTGTTGTTGCAAGAATTAAAAATTTTCAAAGCCAGGCGTGGTGGTGCACGCTTGTAATCCCAGTACTTGGGAGGCGGAGACAGGAGGATCTGGGTTCGCCGCCAGCCTCGGCTACTTAGTGAGGCCCTCCGCAACTTCGTGAAACCCGGTTTCAAAATAAAGTATAAAAAATAGGGCCGGGGGTGTAGCTCGGAGGTAGAACGTCCCTGGGTTCAATCCCTGGTACTGCAAAAAAAAAAAAAAAAAAAAAAAATTTTCAAAAAGCTCCAAAATGGGAAGAGATAAACTGTACAAAGCAGTAGTAGTGAAACAACAGAAGGAATGCATGATAAATTTTTAATCTTTAAAATTAATTTCAAGTACATATATGGATTTTCTGTTTATATATAAGTACCTACACAGTAGGGAAGTGAATTATTCCACCAGTGCGAACTGTACCAATTACAGGAAGAGGTAATTAGCACCAGTGAACACACATAAAACCAGACAGGGGGAAGGTCTAACACTGTTCCAAAATGAGACTAAACAAATGTCTGACTTTACAACGTGAACTCTAGCCTCCTGGGAGCACCTCCTATTATTAATATGATGCTGATAAGCATGTACAGTTTTTCAGCAACGTTACCAGCGTACGCTAATTAACATCCTCTAGTGAAAGTGGAGATCATCATCATGGTTGAAGTGCGGCTTAATATTTTTGAGGTTCTCTTGCTGTCTGGCCAGATTGATGTCGTCAATGACAATGCCGATGATGAGGACACAGGCTCAAGACTTATGAGCAATATGTAATATACATTACGCTACATTTATACGGGTAACAATGGAAGGCAGTGAGCCAGGTGGAAGTTATAAAAGTTGCCGAGGGCAGTTTGTGTGAGCTTCTGCACAGCTTTGAGGCAGCGCGTCCCCGCCGCCGCCGGACGCCGCGCGGACTACATCTCCCAGAAGGCCGCGCGGCCTCGCCCGCTCTCGGCGCCCGCGGTCGGTCACCCGCCTCGCCGGCTTCGAGCGCCCGCCGCCGCCCGGGGCCTCCGCTCCCTCGGCTCCTCCGCTCCCTCGGCTCCTCCGTTCCCTCGGCTCCTCCGCTCCCTCGGCTCCTCGTGTCCGGCGGCGGGGACCCCGCTCGGTGGCGGCGGCGGCGGTGGAGGGCGGCCGCTCTAGCCGCCGTGTGGTCTCTATGGCCGCGGGGGCGGTCCCCCGTGTCCTGCGCAGGGCGCGGGCGGGCGCTCTAGCTGCCGTGTCGTCTCTATGGCCGCGGGGGCGGTCCCCCTGTGCTGCGCAGGGCGCGGGCGGGCGCTCTAGCCGCCGTGTGGTCTCTATGGCCGCGGGGGCGGTCCCCCGTGTCCTGAGCAGGGCGCGGGGCGGGCGCGCGTCAGTGCCGCGCGGGGCTGCCGGAGCACCATGGCTTCCCCGAGAGGTGAGGCCGGGCCTGGAGGGGCGGGCGGGGGCCGTCGGCGCGTCCTCACCTGCGGGCGCGGAGCTCCGCGGCGTGGGCGGCCGGGGCCGACTGTCGACTGTTCCGTGGGGTGGGGACGCTCGGGCCGCCGCTGCCGCCGAGCCGGCGGAGGGGGAGTGTGGCTCCGCCAGGCCCGGGCTGCGGCGGACGGCGGGACCTGCATCGCCATCCGCAGGCCGGACAGTTCCCGGTCCTGGCCGCTCGCCCGGCTACGGTCGCCCCGCGCCTGCTGCCCTGCGGATGTTCAGAGGCGGAAAGGCGTGCGCCGGTGCACGGCCCTTATCACAGCCGCGAAAGGCATCACTGGGCATTCAGGCTGCACTAAAATCGTTAACGAGGTGCAGAAAGCAGTCGCTAGTGCCTGTGTAGGAGACTGCTGCATGTTAGAGGGAACGTGGATGTTTGGGTGGAAAGTGAGGTTCACCTCTCTCCCCCAAGGGATGGCGCATTGGGGCAATAATATTTGGTGACTAATTGCCATTTAAAGAGGGTTAGTCTAATTAACTCCGTAGCACTTGTGTTTTGCTAGCCTTTTATGTTAAGTTGGGACCAGAGCTGAATTTTTGTACTGTAGAGCAGTAACTTAGGAGAGGTTTAATGACACCCTTATTCTTTCTCCACCCTTTTTTTTTTTTTTTCTATAGAGCACTTGGCTTCACCTCTAAATAAATGTTGAACAAATATTTAAAGAACATCCCATGCATGATTGCTGAGTTATTTTCCTTGTTGGAGAGTCAACATTTATCTCCAGGTGTTGTCTGTAGTTGCATATATGCTTCTCTTACACATTATCCCATTTCAAATAAGTCCCACCTGAAGAGTGTTTTTGTAGCAACACAGGAAGTAAAGGAAAAATAGGATTATTTTGATAACTAACATAGAATGGGGATAGCGAGATTAATGAGTGAAACACTTAAAAATTACAGAAGTCATTACCCAAGATAGTTGTAATAATGTATAGATTTAGGCTTATTGTAGTACATTTTGTTGTGTCTTGGTTGTGTTACAAGTTTTATAATGTAGAAATGTATAATCCTAACACAATTACAGATTCCATAGCTTACTGATACAAAAGATTTATCTGGGATCAGGTATTAAAAATAATATCACCCATAAGATATAACTGAAAAAATGTCTGACTCCAGACTGTAAGCTTCTTTTGGGGACATTTCCCACACAGAAACAAATACTGTGTGGGAGCAATTGGGAACTTTGTGAGAAGCAGAGAACAAAGCAGGGTTACATTGTGGCTACCAGTTGAGTTGTGAGCTAGGTTTACAGTTATTGGCCTTGGGCATGATTTGAATTTTCAGGAAAGTTTAAAGTGATTGCATGCCATGGACTTTTTGTATTACCTGAAAAAGTTGAAATTCCTAATAATTGAAATTTCATACTGGAAAATTTGTGAAAAAGAAATGTTTTGATCTAATGGCAAATGGAAATGTCAGAGGAAATCATGCTTAAACACTTTTTTTTTGGTACTGGAGGTTGAACCCGGGAAACATTCTACCTCTGAGCTATACCCCCAGCCCCATTTTATTTTTTATTTTGAAACAGGTTCTCAATAAGTTGCTGTGTTCCTTGCTAAGTTGCTGAGGCTGGCCTGGATCCTGTGATCCTCCAGTCCAGCCTCCCAAGTACTGAGATTACAGGTGTGCGCCACCATGCCCACCTAAAACACTATTTTTAACAGTTGAGGAGCCGGGTGTGGTGGTACATGCTTGTAATCCCAGTACTTGGGAGGCTGAGACCAGAGGACCTGGGTTCACAGCCAGCTTCAGCTACTTAGGTGCTCTGCAACTTAGTGAGACCCTGTTTGAAAAAATAAAGAAGAAAAAATAGGGCCAGGGCCAGGGGTGTAGCTCGGAGGTAGAATGCCCCTGGGTTCAATCCCCAGTACCGCAAAAAAAAAAAAAAAAAAAAAAAGCTGAAATGTTCCTTTTTTTAAGAATGTACTTTTATTGGTGCATTGTAGTCTCACATCATAATGTAGTTCAGAGTGATAGTAACATATATGCACACAGCACTTGGTATTATATACCAAAGTCCTACATATTTCACAAATGTCTTACTTATTTTGTTACTTCTCTATCCTAGTTATTTTTGGGAGTAATATATATATATATGTATTCCCATATAATCACTGTGCAAATAGGTATTTTTTAAAATTGATGGCAAAATAATATAGGTCAGGATATATTTGTAGGCTATAAATATTAGGATTAGTTTTTTTTTTTTTTGTGGTACCGGAGATTGAAACCAGGGGCGTTCTACCTCCGCGCTACACCCCCGGCCCTATTTTTTTATACTTTATTTTGAAACCAGGTCTCACGAAGTTGCGGAGGGCCTCACTAGGTAGAGAGAGAGAGAGAGAGAGAGAGAGAGCTGAGGCTGGCCACGAACCTGGATCCTCCGGTCTCCGCTTCCCAAAGTACTGGGATTACAAGTGTGCGCCACCACGCCCAGCCATTAGGTTTAGTTTTTAAACATTCACTGTGTTATTTTGGGGATAGGATCCAAAATAATAGCTAAAATAAAGTAGATTTGACTTTGGCAGTCCTAACCTTTTTTGTTTATGAAATTATTGATAATCTAGGACATGAGTGGGCAAACTTTCTATAAAGGGTTGATGGTCTCTGTCAACTGCAGTTATGGGGCAAAAGGTAGATAATCTGGAAGCCAGTCAGTGGCTGTGTTCCAATAAAACTTCATTTGTGGATATTGAAATTTGAATTTTATATAATTTTCATGTGTCATAAAACGTTATTTAAAATTTTTCAACTATTTTTTTATGTTTTTATTGGTGCATTGTAGTCTCACATCACAATGAGTATCAGTTTGGTGTTAACATACATGCACACAGCTCTTGGTGTCCCTCCCCCCAAAAAATTTTCAACTATTTAAAAAAGTATAAAACCATTCTGAGCTTGCAGGCCATATAAAAATGAGCGACAGTGTCACTCTCCCCCATCTAGGGATTGCTTTCTCCTCTACTGATTAATGAAAGGTTATTGCTGTTTATTTTTGAAATTACTTTTCCTCTTATGTAGGAAAGTTTTAGAACAAAGGAAGTATTGTAGTGTTCTTTACTTCTTTTTACATAAACATTGCTTTTTGGCTTCTCAGATCTTTTGGAAAGAAAGGTTAGGCAGTTGTAAGCTCTATTTCTTCTGTTCTACCGTACTATATTTTAGTTAAGACCTGATGTAATTTTAAAAGTTTGACTACAATTTACAAATTATTCTTTAATCCACCCAGGGGGAAATATTTATATGGAAGGACCTGTTTGCTTGTTAAATTATTGTATGTTACCATATTTAAAGGTAATCTGTTTGAAACACCTGTTTTATTTTCCCATGGAAATCATCTTTGAATTGTGGTTAGGCCTCCAAAGCAGTGACAGAAGCACATTCGGCACATAGGGTAATTAAGCGGCCTGGAGACAACCCAGGTCTCTCTGATTTTTAACCTGGAGTTGGCAAAGTATTGACTCACTGGCCAAATCAGCTTATTATTTATTTTTGTATGGACTATGAGCTAAAAATGTTTTTTTACAGGTGAACATTTGCAATTGAGTTGATGACAGAACACTGTCTTTGCACACTAAGTAAACAAAATGGTGTCTCCCCCAAATAATTCCATTCTTCCCATTAGTGGTAATCTATATTACAAAGCACTGTACTCAATTATAATTTGTAAAAGAAAATTGTGGATATTTGTTTTATTGTTATATAAATACCTTCCATGATATCCTTAAGTTGTCTTGAAAAGAAAGAAATAGTTTGAACCTTGAATGATGGCAATATGAGAGTAGGAAGTATAGAGAAACCTGGTACCCCAGTGCTTGAGGTTTTACCACGGTGTTGGACTGGCTCTGTGCCTGGGTGGTCACTGCTGCTCACATACACTTGCAGGCAGCTCTTAAATGGAGTGTCTGTAAGTTGTGTATTTGCTGCATTTCAAGTTTCATAGAACTTTGTTTTTTCTTTTTTTTTCTTGTGGTACTAGGGATTGAACCTAGGTGCATTCTGTGCTATATCCCAACCCTATTTTATTTTTTTTTATTTTGTATATCCCAACCCTATTTTATTTTTTTTTATTTTGAAACAGGGTCTCACTACGTTGCAGAGGGCCTTACTAAGTTGCTGAGACTGGCTGCAAACCTGTGATCCTCCTGTCTCAGCCTCCCAAGTACTGGGATTCGAGGTTTATGCCACCACGTCTGGCGAACTTTGTTCTTAATACTCATTTTTTTTTGGTGTTGAATATTTTTTGCTTAATGCAGTGAAATGAGAGGCTAAATATAATTTTTTTTTTTGCAGTACCAGGGATTGAACCCAGGGGCATTCTACCTCCGGGCTACACCCCCAGCCCTATTTTTTATACTTTATTTTGAAACCGGGTTTCACGAAGTTGCGCAGGGCCTCACTAAGTAGCTGAGGCTGCCCATGAACCCAGATCCTCCCGTCTCTGCGCGCCACCATGCCCGGCTTAAATATAATTTTTGATTTTTTTTTTTT
>PVJS01018191.1:0-10656 GCA_004027185.1 Glis glis | reverse complement strand
TGGGATTACAAGCGTGCGCCACCACGCCCGGCTTAATTTTTGATTTTGATAAAGTTCTATAATAATTATCACTCAATTATTCCTTTTGTTTTCTTTTTGCTCTCTTTAAGTTTGAAATACATTGCAATTACATTCATGCTTTGCTTTCACAAGTTTTTAATCATAAAGGTAATTACATAATGTATAACATCTTAGAGTCAGTATGCCGCATAATCTTGGAGTTGGGGCACTGAACAAAACTTATGCCTAACTGGTATTAATATTTAAAGTAAGCTGTGTTTTATGTGCTTTGTGTTCATGTAATTAGAAAGTATTGTTTTGAAATTGGATTTTAAATGTCATGGGCTTTAAAATATATTTTGTGCTGGAAATTGGAAACTGGGGCTGTTGATTAGTTTTCACATACATAATATTGTCTACTAAATAATATTTTTGTTGCATATATTTTCCAGAAAATATCAGTTTACTATTCAAGTTATACTGCTTGACAGTGATGACCCTGGTGGCTGCAGCTTATACCATAGCTTTAAGATACACAAGGACAACAGACAAAGAACTCTACTTTTCAACCACAGCTGTGTGTATCACAGAAGTTATAAAGTTATTTCTAAGTGTGGGACTTTTAGCAAAGTAAGTATAAATACTTGTAGTGTGTTAAATTATTATTTTTCCACTTAAGTTATTTTCTTTATTAGAAAATTCAAACTACATCTCTTTTGTGTTATTGCTCTTGAGCAGTGTTTCTCAACTAGGAGTGATCTTACCCTGCAGGAGGGATTTTTGGTTGTCACTAGTTGGTGCCAGTAGCATCTAGTGCGTAGAGTCTAGGAATGCTGCTAAACATCCTACAATGTCCAGGACAGCCCTCTATAACAAACAGTTATCCAGCCCCAAATGTCAGTAATGCCGAGGTTAAAGAACCTCACTCTAGAGCAGGGTTTGGCAAACTTTGGCCCATGGGTCAAATGCAGCTCCCTGCCTGTTTCTGTTGTAACAGAGACTGTATGGCTCAGAAAGCCTAAAGTATTTACTATTTGACCCTTAAAGAAAAAAATTTGTTTTAGGGGAATATAATGATAACAATAAGCATTTCTTGAGTGTTTGAGACCAGCCTGGGCAACTTAGTGAGACCACGTCTCAAAATAAAAATAAGATGGGCTGGGGATGTAGCTTAGTGGTAGAATGCTTGTCTAGCGTGTATAAGGTCCTGGGTTCAATCACCAGTACTACACACACACAAAGATGTAATAGGGAGGGCAGGTTCATTTATTCATTTACTTAGCAAATATTTATCAAGCCCCAATTAGGACCTCAACACTGTTCTAGATGCAAGAAATATAGTTGTAAACTAAAAGACATAGTTTTGTCCTCACAGAGCTTATAGTCTATTGGAGAAGCAAGTATTATAATAAGTAATAAGTTGGTGGTGTTATGAAAAAAAGTAGAGGGTACTGTAAGGGCCTCCATTAGGATCAGAGGGGTTCCTCCCTGAGGAAGTTACACGTAAACCTAGATCTGAAGATTGAATTGAAGTTAGGTTAGAAAAGAGCAGATGGGGGCAAAGAGAACACTGAACTCTCTGAATAGAAAAATTCTTGATTTTTTTTTTGGTACTAGGGATTGAACTCAGGGGCATTCCATTTCTGAGCTGTACCTCCAGCCTTTTTTATTTTGAAAGGGTCTTGCTAAGTTGTTGAGGGTCTCACTAAGTTCCTGAGGCTGGTCTTGAACTTGCAATCCTCCTGTCTCCCCCTCCCAAGTATTGGGATTACAGGCATGTGCTACCACACCTGGTAAACTCGATTTTTAAACAACAGCATGTCAGTGTGTCTGGAGTGTCATGAGAGGGAAGTGGTGCTAAGGTGAAGCAGGAAAGGTCATCAGAGTATCAAGAATAATCTTATGAGCCTTTTAAAGGTTTTGGATTTGATTTCATATATACTAGGAAACAGTTTAAATTTAGAACTAACATGGCAAATCATTTTGCTGTGAGAGTCACTTGACCCCTTTAATGAGTATGAGGTAGAAAAATTGGAAGTACAATGTATAAGAGTTGGAAGTAGGAAACTTATTAAAGGCCTGTGATGACAGCACAGGTTATGAAGAGAAGTTTATGGATTTGAGTTATACTCTGGAGGTTCAATCTCTAGGACTTAGCAATGGGTTTGTATATATAGTCAGTTCTCATTATTCAAAGGAGTTATGTTCTATAAAGTTACCACCAGCACTGAATTAGTAAATATAGAAATGTTACTCCTAGGAGAAATACAGGGTTAGGTTCCCATGAGCCTATGGTAATTTTTATCAACTGATCAATACATAGCCTTATTTTATGTGTGTTTCAGTTTAAAGACACTTTATTTGATGCTATAATTTGGATCTTATATGTCCCCTAATGGCCCATGTCTTAAAGGCTTGGTCCCCAGCTTGGTGCTGTTGGGAGGCCGTGGAACCTTTAAGAGGTGGGGCTTAGTGGGAAGTGTTCAGGTTTTTGGGAGTGTGCCCTTGAAGTGGGTTGTGAGAATCCCCTCATTCTCTCTTTTGCTTCTCATCTATGAGGTGAGTGGCTTTACTCTGCCATGCCCTCCCACCATGATGTGCTGCCCAGCCCAAAGCAGTGGGTCCAACTGATCACGGATTGAAACCTCCGAAATTGTGAGCCAGAGTAAATCCTCTCTCTTTATATCAGGAATTTTGTTAAAGTAACAGAAAGCTAACATGTTTTATATATATTTTTAGTTAATTATCATTAAACTCTTGGTCAACATTATAATTCAAGCTTGACTAAAGCTTATCTAAGCCGGGCGTGGTAGCATACACTTGTAATCCCAGTACTTGGAAGGCTGAGACGGAGGATCAAAGGTTCGAGGGCAGCCTCAGCAACTTAGCGAGACCCTGTTTTCAAATTAAAAAAAAAATAGGACTGGTGGTATAGCCCAGAGGTGGAAGACCCCTGGGTTCTACCCCCAGTACCACACACACACAAAAAAAGCTTATCTATCACATGTATTTTCTTCATAACATTATATCATAGCCTTCTTACACTTAGAACATTAGGTAGCACTTTAGTACTGTGCTGGGGGGCCATTTTAAACACCAAAATCAACAAGAAGCACAAAAATGCAAAAGTATGGCACTAGATTGCACTTGTCTGCATTCTGAGGGCTGAAACAAGAAGGCAGAATATTGCCTTGTTCAGTCTCTGCTGGAATGTGCATGTTGGGTGACAACTGTGTTGCAGCCTTGTGCCTGTCTGCCAGTGACTGTTAAAGCACTACAAGTATTGATTAGAGGGTTGCAAACACATTTTAGAGAGTAGGAGAATTCACACTCTATGGATCAGGAGGATCAACTATAGTAGGTGACAGAAAGGGAGGTATCAAAGACCATATCAAGTTTTCCTAGTATAAACAACTTTAGAGTTTTTTGTTTTGTTTTGTTTTGTTTTCTCTGAAAGGAAAACAGATTTGGGGAAGATATCAACAATTTAATTCTGACTAGGTATAATGTAAAGTTTTTAATGACATTGAGTTATCCAGATAGACTTGGAAAACAGGCAGTTGGATTAAATGGGTCTGAAACTCAGAAGAGAGATCTGGATTGGAGATAGAAATTTTAGAGTCCTTATTATATAAAACTAATATTGTGAGATTAAATGAGATCATTAAAAAGAGTGACTTTGTAAAAGTCTTCATTCATATTTGCAATGTCATTTGACTCCATATACCCTAATGATTACTCTTTTTCTGGACAGGATAACCAGAAACCCCAGAACTAATATAAATAGAAATGTGTACTAATATGTGCAGTCTATTTCGACTCTATAGATGGTTTACTTACAGTCTCAACAGAGTCTAAACTTTAGACAAGTGGAAGTTAGCTGTTTAAGAAATTACAAGGCCGGGCGTGGTGGTGCACGCTTATAATCCCAGTACTTTGGGAGGCGGAAGAGTGTAGCTGGCTTGCTAAAACACTGGAAATCAATAGCTTAATTCTAATCCCCAATCTTTTTTTCTCCCTAGGTATTTATAATATTTAAAAGAGAATTAGCCGGGTGTGGTGGTGCATGCTTGTAATCCCAGTACTTGGGAGGCTGAGACAGGAGGATCGTAGGTTTAAAGCCAGCCTTGGCAACTTAGGGAGGCTCTCAGCAACCCAGTGAAACCCTGTTTCCAAATAAGAAATAAAATCGGGCTGGGGGTGTAGCTTGGAGGTAGGATGCCTCTGGGTTCATCCCTAGTACAAAAAAAAAAAAATAAAAGAGAATTAAGAAATCATATGCAATTCAGTTGAAAAATTTGGGGGTACCTATCTTCTTGGATGAAATAGAGACTGATTTCAGTAAAGAATACCTGATATATATTGGTGTAACAAAGATTGTGGATTTCATTTTTATTTCTTTAGAAAAAAGTATACTAAGGTTGTGGAAAAAGAACAAAAGACAGATGCATAATTAGGTGTGATCACCAAGAAAACTGAGTAATAAATATGAGGAACCACTTAAAATATTGCTATAAGCCAAAATTACCCCAGAAAAAACAGAATAATGTCTCTTTTTAGGACTACTGTGAAAAATAATTTTTAAAAACCTCATGAACAGATGCCTACTTTCTTTTCTTTAGAAAGTGGTATTCTATACATTGTAGAATACCAGTTGTTAATCGCTGTCAAAATGTTATACGTTAAATGCCCAACATCCTCCTTTAAGACTGAAGCAACTAAATGTGCTGCCCCCAGACA
The DNA here is from genome assembly GCA_004027185.1 of Glis glis. Classification (NCBI taxonomy): domain Eukaryota; kingdom Metazoa; phylum Chordata; class Mammalia; order Rodentia; family Gliridae; genus Glis; species Glis glis. Next base: position 5,916 of record PVJS01018191.1, on the reverse strand, counting down.
TTCAGGATCATTGCAGTTAAGAATGGCAGGCTATCAGAGGGGTGTGGGGTTAAGGAAACATTGTTTTATGTCTCACCTTGAAGAAAGGTGAGGGGAATGTGTAGGGAAATACAGCTAATTTTCATTTCATTCTTCTACATTTTAGCTGTAGATATTATTTCCTCTTTTCTTATGCGAAATCAGGCTAAGGGAAGTTTTAATTTGCCAAAGGTGCCGAGAAAGTAACTCTCAATGACAGGCTTAGAAGACAAGTTTCTAGATCTCTTAATTTTCAAATTATGCACCTTTCAGAACAGTGAAATAATTGAGAAGTCTTTTGATTAGGAAGGACAAAGATAAGCACTTAGTAGTATTGCTTGACATTTCAGTAGTTTCCAATAATTTTATTTTTTGTTTTCTCTCTTATTTTGTTTCCAAATGTTAACACTTTACCATATGTCTTAATTGAGGCTGCTATTATTTCCAAATGTTAACATTTTTACATATGCCTTCACACTGCTATAACATGATACCATGGACTGGGCGGCTGAAGCAGTTAACACTTAGCTTCACAGTTCTGGAGTCTGGGGAAGCCTAAGATCAAGCGCTGGCACTTTAGGTGTCTGATGAAGGCCCTTTCCCTGGTTTGCTGACAGCTTCCTTTTTGAGGTGTCTTCACATGGTAGCGAGACAGGGCTGTGGTCTCTTCTTACAGGGTGCTAATCTCATCATTGTGTTCTACCTTCCTGATCTCACCTAGACCTAAGGCTCTGCCTCCAAATACCATCACATTAGGAATTAGGGCTTCAACATATGAATTTTGGGGGAAGGGAGTGTTCAAACAAATATTTGGTCCATAGCATATGACACATACAATAAAACATACTTTTGTATTCTCTCTGTATGTGTATTTGTATGTGCATATATATAATTTTTTTCTGGTTTAAGAATAAGATTTGGACAAGATGTCCCTTTGTCCTTAAATTCTTTAGCGTCTATTTCCTAAAAACAAGGACATTCTTTTATATAATCACAAAATTATCAAAATTGAGATATCAGTACTGATAGAATAATACCATTATCTAATTTACAGATCTTTGATAAATTTTGCCAATTGTCCCACTAATGTTCTTTCTAGCAAAATAATTATTTTTTTCTGGACTGCAGTCCATTTCAGGACCACACTGCATTTAACTGTCATGTCTCTACCTTTCTTCAATCTTGGACAGTTCTTCAGTCTTTCTTTATCATGTGTCCTTGACACTACTGAACAGCATAGGTCATTTATTTTGCAGAGTATCTTTCAAATTATGTTAATTGAATGCCTTCTTATGATTAAATTTAGTTTTTTGGGGGTTAATATCACAGAAATGAGGTGTCCTCAGTGCAGTGTATCATGGTGTGTACTTGTCCTGTTCCTGTTGATTTAAGTGTGACTTCCTGATTATGGTAGTGCCTGTTAGGTTTCTTTATATATAAAATTGCCAATTTCCTTTTTATAATTAACAAGCATCTGTGATGAGATAGTTTGAGACTAGGTAAATATTCTTTTTCTCAACCCACTTTCACCCATTAGCTTTATTGTTCATTAATATTGTCAGATGTTGTTTCCTAATATGCCATTATTCCCTATACACTTATTAGTTGGCATTCTACTCTAAAGAGGCCTCTCCATGGATTATTTTATTGTCTACGTTAGAATCCATTATTATTATTATTATTATTTTGTTGCTCAAGCTGTCCCAGATCTGGGACAGTGGAATCTCCTTCAAGCTTGCTTGCTTCCTCCGTTCCTTTTTTTCCCTCTCTCCCTATTTTCATGAGTCTCCGAATAGTTCCTTTGTAGTGCAGCAAGCTGTTTTAGGCTTATTTTGTACTTTGCCTGCTGCAACCCTGAGATCATACATTTCTTCAAGGATTTCTTGTTCTTTTTTAATTCCCAGAATGGTGTTTAGAAACCAGAGTCTAGACACTAGGTGTGGTGTACACATTACTCCTGCAGTGTCCTTGCTTCCAGATCCTTGCAGCAGACAGAGGTAGGAAAGTATGTGTAAACACACACACCTGCCTCTGTTTCTCCCTCTGTAATAAGGAGTTATAAATCAGTTGGTACCTGTAATTATGATTCAGCACCACTGGCGTTTCTAGCCTTCTCCTTCCTTGTATTTGTTCCCTTCTCCAGTGGTGATGAGTCTGGCTTTAGTTATCTTCAAGTTTGTTATTTGTTCAATCCTAGAATACATAAGTAGCTCCAGAATTTCTAATATATACTTATGAAAAAACAAACCTACTAACTAAAGTTCAGTATTTATATGTAGTTCTTTGCTTTTAGTTTTTGAGCATATAGTAAAAATACTGTTTTAGAATACTTGATGCTCTTTTTCCTTTTCAGTAGAATTTTGTTATTCATTTGAAATAATGACAGGTCTTTTGGCTTTTGTTTGTACTTAATTTAGGATTCCCCCATTCCTGATGCTTTTACTTATAGTTGTTGAAATTACTTATAATTTTTGGAATATGAAATTATCCTTAATTCAACCAGAATTTAGAACTGCAAGAAAAGGAGGGTGTTGAGAGAAATTAATGGATAGTATATTACTTTGATAAATAAGGTTTATGTGGCCTAGTTGATAATTTTAGCTATGTGCAAGTGACTGCTGGGCACTGTGTGTGAAATACACTGTACACACTAGACTCCACTTTACTTTTTTTTTTACACTTATGTTTTGTGCCAGTACATTAGAAATCTGTCTCATTCTTTCTAAAAGTGGCATGGTATTCCATTGTATGGATGTATCCTTTGTTCCAGACTCTGTTGATGACATTTGGGTTGTCTCCAGTCTTCTGCTATTACAAAACAAAGACATAATAATTATCTTTGTACATATACTATTATGCACTTGTATGATTATATCAGATCATTTGCAAATTGACAGGGAAATAAGTAAATTCTATTTTTGGGGAGTGGGACAGATTAATTATAGCATATAGTTATAAAAACTCTATATGTGAATAAGGAGACTTTGTAATATTTGAATTTTAAGTTCCAAATTGCTAGGCTATAGTTTGAAATATAAAACAATACATTTTATTTTATTTATTTATTTATTTATTTATTTATTTATTTATTTATTTATTTTGCGGTACCCGGGATTAAACCCAGAGGTGTTCTACCTCCGAGCTACACCCCCAGCCCTATTTTTTATACATTATTTTGAAACTGGGTCTCACAAAGTTGTGGAGGGCCTCACTAAGTTGCTGAGGCTGGCTGCCAACCCGGATCCTCTGGTCTCCGCCTCCCAAGTACTGGGATTACAAGCATGCGCCACCATGCCCGGCACAATACATTTTAAAAATATATTTTTTCATAAGATGAATTATTGTTATAGTTCACAGGAAAATTGCTTGTTTGCTGTGTGCTTCACTTAAGCTCTGTGACACCTATTAACACTGACAATGAAGATTTAAATGTCTGTGGTATGAAGAAAAGGAAGTAAAAACACTTTCGCTTTGCCTTAGAACAAAGTCAACTTCTTATTATTTGCTATTTATCACATTCTGTAAAGACTAAATAGCCCTAGCAGGATGTGTAAATGTTAATATACATATACTTTGGGTGTGTTTTAGTAATAAACCAAATATATCTTAAGTCTTTGAACTGCTTATCCATATTAGGATCAGAGAGGGTTCTTTTACTATTTCCTAGTATTATATACAGTCATTAACATAGCTCAAATACCTTTGTTACAGATATTTCAGGCTTAGGTTTATATTTTCACTACCTCTTTGTACCCAAGCACAGGCTAAGGGTCTTGGGAGGAAGTAAAAATCATGTGCCTCATATGATAGGTATTTTTGTCAAGTTGACCTCATTATTGGTTTTTATACCTAGCCCTTCAAAGTCTTATATAAGTTAATTGTACTAAACTTTGCAGATAAATAATTTGTAACAAAAGTTAAATTTGTTAAGCTTAGGAGTAACTTCTGTGTTTCATTTTCCACAGTGCCTTGGTAACCTAGCCAAGGATTTTATGCCTCCTAGTAGTTCTCCTCAGATCAGGAGCTGGAAGAATGAGGCCTACTTTTGACCAAACATAGGTCAGGAAGAATTGGTTTCTGCTGATTGATAGGAAATTTGGGGGTGGGGGTGGGGGTGGGGGTGGGGAGGCAGCAGCTCAGTCTCTCTGCAGTCAACATGGAGTGTCAGAATTTCTTCAGGTAATAAAAGGTTGCACATAGATCCTATTCCAATGATAAAAATAATTATTTTGGGGGGGGGACTGGGGATTTTTTTGGAACCCAGTCGTTCAAATGGGAAATTTAATAGGACAAAAGACTATCTTAAGAAGCTTTTTGATTGTGCATACTTTTTCTTATCAAGCAAAGCCACTTATACAACTAAATGTAATTAATTTGTAACAAAAGGTGCTTGTGATTTGACTTCTAAGAAAACATAAAGTCAGGAAAAATGGCCTTTAGTTTTTATTTATTCCTTTTATAGTATATTTAAGGCTATAGTTTGTTTATTTACTTACTTGCTTATTTATTTGGTACTGGGGATTGAACCCAGGGGCATTCTACCTCTGAGCTACACCCCCAGCCCCATTTTTAAAAATTTTAAATTTTGAAACAGGGTCTCACTAAGTCGCTATATGCCTCACTAAATTGCTGAGGCTGGCCACAAACCTGAGATCCTCCTGTTTCACCCTCCCAGGTATTGGGATTACAGGTGTGTGCCACTGCCTGGCTAAGGCTATAATATTTAGAATTGTTTATTTTTGTTTTCTTAATAGTAAAAGAAAAGGATAGGTGGCTTACTAGTATTTTCTGGTAGATATATTGTTCGTTTTACTATTTTTTTTAACTTTAGTGAATAAAGCTAAATAGCTATATTCTTTCTTTCTTTCTTTCTTTTTTGGTACTGGGAATGAACAAGGGCATTATACGTCTGAGCTACATCCCTGGCCTACTTCTGAGCTACACCCCCTGGCCCTTCTTAAAAATCATTTTTTATTTTGAAACAGGGTCTTCCTAAGCTGCTGAGTCTTGCTAAGTTGCTGAGGTTGGCCTTGAACTTGTGATCTTCCTGTCTCAGCCTCCCAACTACTGAGATTACAGGCATGACCCACCACGCCTGGCAAGAGCTGTAGTCTTCATAAATTAAGCAGGATTTAATATGTTTAATACTTAGTAATTTACTCCTTTGTGTGTGTGTGTGTGTGTGTGTGTGTGTGTGTTGCTGGGGCGCCACCACGCCTGGCTAGAAAATTTTTAAAAAGATTTATAAAGGGCTGGGCATGGTGGTGCACACTTGTAATCCCGGTACTTGGGAGGCAGAGACTGGAGGATCTGGGTTCGCCAGCCTCAGCTACTTAGTGAGGCTCCCACTTCGTGAGACCCGATTTCAAAATAAAGTATAAAAAATAGGGCCAGGGGTGTAGCTCGGAGGTAGAATGCTCCTGGGTTCAATCCCCGGTACCACAAAGAAAAAAAAAAGATTTACAAAGTATAAGAATAAGTAGAAGTTTTAACAGAGTTTTAAAGAAGGGAGTAAGCCGGACCTGGTGGTGCACACTTGTAATCCCAGTACTTGGGAGGCGGAGATCAGAGGATCTGGGTTCGCGGCCAGCCTCAGCTACTTAGGCCCTCTGTAACTTCGTGAGACCCAGTTTCAAAATAAAGGATAAAAAATAGAGCCGGGGGTGTAGCTCGGAGGTAGAATGCCCCTGGGTTCAATCCCAGGTACCGCAAAAAAAATAATCGCCGGGCGTGGTGGCGCACGCTTGTAATCCCAGTACTTTGGGAGGCGGAGACCGGAGGATCCGGGTTCGTGGCCAGCCTCAGCTCTCTCTCTCTCTCTCTCTCTCTCTCTCTCTCGCTCACTCTCTACTTAGTGAGGCCCTCCGCAACTTCGTGAGACCCAGTTTCAAAATAAAG
>PVJS01018190.1:0-35191 GCA_004027185.1 Glis glis | reverse complement strand
TTATACTTTATTTTGAAACCGTGTCTCACGAAGTTGTGGAGGGCCTCACCAAGGAGAGAGAGAGAGAGAGAGAGAGACAGAGAGACAGGGAGAGACAGAGAACGAGAGAACTGAGGCTGGCCGCGAACCCAGATCCTCTGGTCTCCGCCTCCCAAAGTACTGGGATTACAAGCGTGTGCCACCACGCCCGGCTCCTATGTGGATTTTTATATAAGGAACACCATGTGATACAGGGATAGTGTCTTCTGTAACCTTGCTACATGAGCTGCAATTTTGTTTGGAGGAATTTTATAGAGCTGCATGTTGTACGTGCCCTTCCATAGAGTGAGTCAGGGGCATCAATACACAACTCAATGACATTAATTATGTCTGAGCCAACAGAAGCTATATAGGATACTTTCTAGTTGGAAATTCTGATTCAAAGCAGAATATATAAATTATAGGAGAGGAAATAGTCTTTATTTTTTCCCTTAAACATCAGAGTCCCCAGTTGGGATTTTCATGGGCATAAAAGAGCAGGCAGATCAACATTCTACTTTCTGATGGAGGACCATGGAAGAAGTATTTTGTATTTCTGGCTGAGGGCAGATGCATAGGTCTAGAAATCAGTGAAAGTGGCCATGTGTTCAGTTCTGCAAGCAATACTTGAGAAAGATGATGAAGACCCGCCACTGACTAGGAAAGCATTACCCTCTGCATGAAGGTGACTCATGGGTGCATAAGTTTTCTGATGAGGCAGTATTGGGTCACTTGCAACACATGAAGTAGTGACAAATTCATCTTCCAAGTCCTGCCCCAGAATAATATTCAAGAAGATTTTGGCCTAAAAATGCTCAAAGCAGCAGGTATTAGCACTTACTCTTCATAGCTATAGAACAAACAAAACAAATTATCTCTCTCTCTTACACACACACACACACTATTTTATATGCTCATATTTGATGTAATTTTGAGCAACATGGCTTTCACATGAATTCACTAGGATGAATACTCTGCAAAATAAACTATAAGAAAATTTAGATATTTCCTGTCAGACATAATAATTTTATCATTAAAATATTTAATATGAAGCCATACCTTCTGAAAGTGGTCCATTGGATAACCTCTGATTTGTGACAATTAAATTTTATAGTCAATGTATGGAACTAGTATTTTCATATATTCTTGGGGAAGGGAGGAAATGTATGTTCTTTCTGAGGTACAGAATAAAGATCACCTTCGGATTCTTTTCAGAATATGTACCTAGACAGAGAGGAATAAATTTATATTTGTAGATATTACCTTAGGCTAAGAGCAGGCAGAAAAGGAAAAGTAGACTTTTTATAGATTTAACCACAGTATTTATTCTCATCTGGGGTATATCTCTCTTTATATCAAAACTTAATATATTAAGTTATATATTAATATATTAATAAAAATCTAAAAAATAATAGGATACACATATACAGGACAAACTGAGAAAAGATATTTAAGAAATTAAGTTTACTGAATTAAAGTACTCCCCTTAATCCACCCTTCACACCATTTCTCTTTTTTCAGAGATGTCAGGAATGATACCCCAGCACTTTAACTGGTAGATAAACTGGTTTATGTTGTAGTATAAACATGACTCCACATTATTTCATTTCTCCTATTATGTTCTACTGAAGGAATTAAGTTAAAATATTAGCAGTGTTTTCTGTTATCCTTCATTTATTGGAGGTGTCTCCAAATAGCAAAAATCTTCCTTTTCTTTCACAGTTCTGGTGTGTTTCCGAGGGCATCGCCATTAGCATGTATGTTGATCTTCTTTATCAAAAGTTAGCCTATGGAATCATTTTTGATAATTTCCTTTTAGCTTAGCCTCACAGAATCCATTATTCTACAGCCAGCTCGCAAGCCACACTCCACCTCTGCCTGTGCTGCATGAGTGCTGTGAATGATGACTGATCAGAGAAGGTGGTCCTGAATGCATAATTATGGTGACATGCACTTAACGGTGGTTGATAAAAGTAGGCACACACAATTAAGAAAACATGCTTGATAAAGCCAGGCAGTTTATTAAGGACTGGGGTAAGAACAACTGTGAGGAGTTATAAGGATTCATAAACTTCCTTTTGCCTCCTCAAAATGTCACTGTCTTCGATTGTCTTCCAGGCCCTGTGTAACATTTGTCTCATGCATAATAATTTCCTCCTTCCCCCCACCCCATCCTAGAACAGTTTTGCCTTTTCAACTAGTTACTGTTACCACCATTTAATAAGAAGGTTTTGCTGGGCTTTCTAATCGAAAACTTGCTTTTATCTTTCTTCATGAAAGAATTGAAATGGCTTCTTTCAGGTTGCTTAGCCTCTGGGGAGATAAGGACCCTGCGGTTAACAGGATGAGAGATTTTTGTTTAGAAATTTTTATTTAGACAATGAAAAATGACCTCTGTAAACTCAAAGCTATCTTATTTTGGGGCTTTAGGCTTCTGGCAGATAAATCAATTGGGCCCTTGGGACAGCAAAGGAAAAACCTTTGCAGTAACTATGTCAGGGCAACGCAATAGATTTGTTGTGAGTATGCAGTTGTGTTGAATGTAGAATGCACTTAAAAATAAATATCATTTTATTTTCTATTAAATATTCAGGATCTGGATTCTACTCTTTTCAGCTGTTGCAAAGAAATATTTCTTTCTGTGATGCAAACTGGAGAAAGCAAATTTAATGTATAAAATATGTGGCTATTGTTGGTAGGTTGATTTTGACTTTTTAATTATTTACCTGTGTCCTCTCTAATGGAGACCGTTTTCAGTTTCCAATTGTCAAATTTATGTCCTCATCTTAGAAAAAATCAGGATTATAAACTGCTCTTTTGTGGGTAAACAATTTCATTGTTACCTAAATAATACAATAGTAGTTTGTCTAAAATATGCTTTTCCAGATTGCGGCAACATTTTTCACACCTGTTCGTAGACTCAAGGAGCTGTGCAGATCCGCACAGCATGAATTTGCGCTGCATGTTCACTCTAAAGAAAGAACATTGTGCTCGGCTCTGTGCTTTTTTACCTATGTCATGTAGAGCACAGATTTGGGGTGGAAAGTTATGCAGAATAATCTGTACATTTGAAAAGAAAACAATCTAGGAGACAGATGCTCAGCCAACATGCGTGGATGTGCAGTTGTTAGTGATGAGATTATTGACCAACACAGAAAAGAGGCAGTTTTGAAGGGGTTAACTTTTTTCCATTGAACAGGAAACCCTTACACATATTTTGCAACGGTTATGATGCAAACCGTCTAAGGTTATGATGCAAACCAATGCAATACACGAGAGGAAAAATTAAAGTATCCTGGAAAATAGAGGGATAAAGTACTTAGTAAATGTCACATGTAGAGTCTCAATAAAAAAACAGTGGGAAAGACAGAGTGAGATTAGAAAGATGACCACAGAATAGAAGAAAATGCCATGCTCCCCCCTTTTCTTTTTGAACTTTAGTTCTAACTGACCACTTGGGAGTAGGAGTAAGCCTATGTGATTTAACCTTTCTTTTTTGTCATTTTTAAATCCTCCGATTCATTTTTCCCCTCCTTCCCCAAAGTTTATTAGTGCTAGGCAACAGTCAGAATTAATGAGTAAACCATATTTTAATTATTTTGACAGAATCCTCAATTTAGAACCTTGCTTATAAAAATACAAAGCAGCTGGGCATGGTCGCACAATCCTGTAATCCTGGTACTTGGGAGGCTGAGATGGGAGGATCTTAGGTTTGAGGCCAGCTTTAGCAACTTAGTGAGACCCTGCTTCAAAAATAAAGAGCTAGAAGTGTAGCTCAGAGGTAGAATGTCCCTAGGTTCAATCCCCAGTACCAAACACACACACACACACACACACACACACACACACACACACACACACTTTAAATATCCATGATTTGGGCATAGTGACTCTTCACAATCATTAAATGTAGGTTTCAATTTTAGGGGTACTAGAACAGATAAATGATACATGTTTGTATCTAGGATTTCTTTTCCAATATAAGGGGTCATGATATCAATCTCAAAATATTCTTATGAGGAAGAAATAAGTGAGATAATAGATACAATAACAGTAGCTAATGATTTTTGAGCTCTTGCCTGTGCAGTTGCTATATGTGTTTATTCATTTATTTCTCAAAAGAATTTTAAATATAATTTATATATTACTATAAATATTCTAATGACCAGGGAAACAGAGGCATAGACAGGTTAATTTTCTGCTACTCTGTGGCAGAGCTGGTAATCAAGTCAAGAATCTGTGCTCTTTTTTGTGTGTGTGGTACTGGGGATTGAACCCAGGGACATTCTGCCTCTGAGCACCACCCCCAGCTCTACTTTTTATTCTTTATTTTGAAACAGGGTCTCACTAAGTTGCAGAGGGCCTCACTAAGTAGCTGAGGCTGGCCACAAACCCAGATCTTCTGGTCTCAGCCTCCCAAGTACTGGGATTACAAGTGTGTGCCACTGCACCCAGCTGAATCTGTTCTCTTAACTCTTGCATTGTGGTACCTTATGCTAGGTATTTGGTTCAATAAATGATCACTATTTACCATGTACCTGATAACACATTACGAACTTTTGATTATTTAGAGTAAGTTTATATACCTCAGGGTCTTTATCAATAAGCACCTTAAAAAGCTGGGAAGGAATAAGTTATACTTGAAACCAATAGAAAATAATGTAAAGTATTACTTTCAATTCTTCATTTAACTAAAACCACTGTTGGCCTATGTAATACAGATAACAAAGAGTGTGAGCTATCATACTGAAAAACATTATATTTGGTTACAATTAATGATGAATGGCTCATGGAAAAATCTTTGAACTTAAGTTCATTAGACACTTCCTGAAAATTTGGTGCTCCATACACACTAGGAATGACATAAGTGACCAATTATAGTTATAAATTATTCATAGGATTCATACTTATAGAGTTCCACTTATCCCATTATCTGACTTCTTGTTTTTCAATTTTCTGAAAAATAATTATAAATCCAGAGATGGGATGCCCCAAACTATAAAACTGTTACAATGGTCACAAAGCACATTTACTAAACGTCCGTGCATGCTACCCTAATTTGGTCTCCATACTCACATTCAGGACTCATTATTATGCTTATCTGTTTTCCAAGCTGAATGAAGATTCAAAATATCAAGTGAGAAAGAAAGAAAGAGGCCTCTTTCAGGGGCCCAAAGATAGCACTACAAAGTCCTATACCTTACTGGTAACGCTTAGCTCAGTTTCCCCTACCATAGTTGATATTCCATAAATATGTGCTGTGTGAAGTGGCAATAGGAAAGAGAAACCAAATTGCAAAATTAAGTGGAGAAATGGTGCTGTACAAGAGTCTGTGATCATTTGGTGTAGGAGCCAGTGCAACATTTTAAAAGCTTTTTAAGGCATTATATTGCAATATTTCACGCTTGCAGTAATGAGATTTCTTTATCAGTTAAACTTAACTAGTGTTTTAGACATTATAGTTAAGGTACCAGGATAGCATATGAAATTATTTAGGAATATTTTCATCAAAGATCTTTTTAAAATGTCATATACTTATTGAACAAGTCCCACAAAAGAAGATAGAAAATGATTAAAATAAAGAAGTAAAAGTGAACATCAAAATAAATAGTAACTAGTGACATAGTGATGTTGATAATCACAATACTAAGATACATGAGTGTGATCAATCAAGGTCCCAACCAGAAACTGGTGGAACATCTATGTGAATAAATAGGCAGTGTTCACAAAGATGTGAATGAAGTTGATAAATAAACAAACAGTAACAACAATGCCAGAGCTGTTACCATCTCATACCTCTGTTCCAAAGGCAAGGGGAGGGAGAACAGTACCAAGAGCTAGAGAGTTTTGAGATTAACTCTAAAGGAGGGGTAGAGGAAGGTCACCAGCTGAGGAGACCTGGAAAGAGAAGAAACAGAACAATGAATATCCTGACCTCAGCCCTTCATCCTTCCAGTCTGTTGCTCTTGCTCCCCATCAGCTGAACCCAACTGTAAACCACAAAGTGAGAAATGTAGCTGGTTGAGTCCAGGAAGTTTGACATGTCATGGCAGAGAGCAGGGTAGAGAGATCAAGGGAAGGTATCTGGTTGTCTGAGCAAAAGTAAAATGATATCTCAAAGCCCAAAGCATTGAGTACTTCAAAATTATTGGCATAAAGCCATAAAGAAGAATGAAATCAGGTCATTGGCAGGTAAATGGATGGAATTAGAGATCGACTTGTTAAGAAAAATAAGCCAGACTTAGGAAGACAAGTATCGCATGCTTTTTCTCATATGTGGAACCTAGAAAAAAGAAATGACATGAATATAGAAGGGAAACTATTAGTATAGAGAAAAGGGGACCAGGGTACATGGAGGGAGTGTAAGGATGAGTAGTGGGGGTGGAAATGATCAAAATATGTTATATGCAAGTACAAATAAACCACAATGTCTGAGTCTGCATTCTTGATGCTATAATCCAAAGAACTGACCATACAACTTAGAGGAAGATGTATTTGCTCACAGTTTCTTTGGAGATTTTGGGGTTCAGTCCATGTGAGGCCGGGGACTGCAGATCTCAGGGCACTGCAAAAGGAAGAAGAACGAAGGAGAGCATGAGGCTTTCCTCCTCACATCATGTAGGATGGAAGCAAGAGAGCAAGCAAAGGGATCAGGGACCATATACACTCCCCAAGGCCACACCCCCAAGGACCCACCTTCTTCAGCCACACCCTACCTGCCTAAGCCACCACTCATATAAATCCATTGTAATGAGATTTATCCAAGATGAGATGACAACCAAGCCCTACTTCCAAAAATGCTACGTTGTTTCTATGAGAGCGGGGGGGGGGGCATTCTAAATCCAAACCATTACACACAATGACGCACACTATTCTATATAATGATTGTGTGCTTATACCTTCAAAAAAATTGGCGAAACTTAAGAAGCAGTGAGGAAATTGAAATTTTGAAAATATGATTAAAACTTTGGGAAATAAATATTCTGAAAAACATCCAAAGGGAATATAGAATTCTCTGAGCAAAAATAAAGATACAATATCATGTGTGCAAATGTGTGCAAGTACGCTCACCTGCCCAACCTACCTCTGTAGGGGAAGAGGGAGGGAAAAGCTAAAGACTAAGGGGGTATTGATTTGGAAACAAATTTCATAATCAAGTTTTAGTTTTTTAAGAGAAGATACCTGTTGAATTCTACTTTTTAGTACTAATTTGAAACCAAAGCCCAGATTATGGTGGAACCAATGAGATGCAAAATTTAAGGGAGCACTGAAATACTCAAAATTCAAGATAATAATATTTGAATGCAATGCCATGACTTAAAAATAAGTATAATGCAAGAAAAAACTCAGGATAAACACAATTTCAAAATTTTAAATAAAATCAAGTTTTAGTTTTTTCATGATCCTGTGTTATTATGCTTTGGAAAAGTCATTGCTAAGCAGTCCATGATCCTTTAGGTCTGTGAGCCCTGCAACCCACACCAATTAGGTTTATAAGAGCTGAATATGGTTTGAAAACAGAATGAGTCAGGTGGGCTTTTATATGCAATGGAGGTTTGGGTTATAGAGTTTTTATTAACTTTTCTCTTGGAGCTAAAATATGGGAAGACATTTTGATAAGTTTATACAGAGGCACATATTTTTGCTTTCACTTCAAGCTCCAATATCTCAGCACCTAACTGCTGAATACCATTCCTAATACATAGGTGGTAATGGATATTTATTGCATGAATAATGATTAAATAAGTTAATGTTGTCGTTTCTTTCTCTCAATATGCAATACTAAGATTTGGTATCCCTCCCAGCTCTTATTTTTTGTTGTTGATAATTTATGGCATGTTTACATCTGAAATTTTCCCTCAAAGTTGCAAGGATAGTTTAGGGGCATGATTGGGTATACGTGGGTGTTCAAAGATGCCTGTTGTAGCTGGGCGTGGTGGCGCATGCTTGTAATCCCAGTACTTGGGAGGCTGAGACAGGAGGATTGCAGGTTTGCAGCCAGCCTCAGCAACTTAATGAGGCCCTCCTAAACTTAGTGAGACCCTGTTTCAAAATAAAGTAATAAAATAGGGCTGGGCATGTAGCTCAGAAGTAGAGTGCCCCTGGGTTCTATCCACAGTACCACAAAAAAAGGAAAGAAAAAAAGTCTGTTGTAAAATCCTATGAATAATTATGTAAGAAATTTCATAATAGTTTACTTAAATTGCCAGTTTTTCTCCCACTTCCCTTACTACCTTTATACCTTGAATATTACTGTTTCTTCTCAAGCCAGGCATGGTGGCGCACGCTTGTAATCCCAGTACTTTGGGAGGCAGAGACCGGAGGATCCGGGTTCGCGGCCAGCCTCAGCTCTCTCTCTCTCTCTTTCTCTCTCTCTCTCTCTTTATTTAGTGAAGCCCTCCGCAAATTCATGAGACCCGGTTTCAAAATAAAGTATAAAAAATAGGGCCGGGGGTGTAGCGCAGAGGTAGAACACCCCTGGGTTCAATCCCCAGTACCGAAAAAAAAAAAGAATATTACTGTTTATTCTCAATTTCATTTAAACACACTTTAAATACTCAATTTATTTAAACATTTTTAAATAATCAGCTTTTAGTATTGCAGAAAAATTTGGTTTGTGAGAATTTAAATTGCTATCTAGTTTTAAAAATTGTTGATACTATTCTCAAGTTTGTGTTTGGTTTATTTTGTATGCTCTCTTGTGTGGAATTACGTGTACCTTAAAACTATGTACATGTCAAAAACTCTCTGCAATAGCTAAGCAGATCAGGGCGAAATAAGTGTTAATTAATGATAATCATAATAGTATGATATGGTAATTTAACTTTGATCACATTATCCTTCCTTAGGGCTCCACTGGAATAATATTGATTTTTACAACAAATATAATTTTTTATCCTTGGAAGTCTTTTCTTCTGTCTCCATTTTAATGTCTTCCATTATTGTTTTGTTAGACACAGATGATGTGAAAAGAGACTCCATTGCATTATTTATTTTTTCCATAACTAATATCTGAATAAAGAAAAGGTGAAATTTGACATAGAAAACTTCTAAGAGCCAGATCCTGTACGTGCATAGGATCAAGATGCAATTCTCAGAGATTCCAGAAATATTATGTGATTGTTTGCAAATACGATGTTGATTTTTAAGTAAATAAGAAAGAGTGTCCTTCGTAAAGTCATATGTTATTTATGATTCTATTTTCAAAAACATATTTCCACGGGAATATTTTGCTTGGGTCTCTAACTAGGACATTTGTTGGGACCAGTTCACCTACTGGTCCATATCCGCATAACTCATGCTTTACAGTCATAGACTGGTGTGACACAGTGTAATAGAAAATGATGCATTGCCTGAATTTAAAGGAACATGGACTATTTCTGGATCTGCCGTGCTGCATGAGATCTGTATCACATTTGAAACAAAGCTAACCAAGCAGACAGAGCAGAAAGATATCTATAGCATCCATTAATCAGGGTAGAGTATATATTTTTTTCAGCATCTTACTCTATTTGCTTGGTATATTTTAAGCCTGAAACACAGAACAAAAATAGCCTAGTGACCATTCACATTGATTCTTACATGATTGTCCTTAGAGAATCATCTCCTGAAAAAGCCAAAGCAAATCCAATTTAGTTGAAAATTGTTAAATAGTGAGTACTACGTATAGCCCTTTATTCTATCTTTTCTCACTGTGGTGCCATTAAATATTCTGCAAAGGATGTACTTTGTTCCCCTTTTAAATATGTGACTAGATCTGCCATTTAAAAGCCAGTTAAATTCAAAATAATTTGAAGCATATTGTTTATAAGAAATACAACTATCAAATTAATTTAGATTTGAACTAGAGAGAAAAAACAAGATAGTAGAATAATATATATGTATATAGTCACTCTTATGGATATTATTATGAATAACATATATATTATATATTCAGTCTTGTAGAAACTCTTTAATTTGGATAAAACCAACTATATTTTGAGGCAGAATTGCCACACATGCTTTAAAGAAGCCACATATCATCTCTCTCCACTCTGTGAGGTATATTTCCACATAAGTTTATACAATCTTTCCCAAGGGGAGCTCCATGACTAAAATCCTTGAAGTTGAGCCACTGTTTACCCCCATTTAGATTACTTATCCATCCAAATGTGGTGAGGTAAGAACTGTTGAGAGACTGACACATCTGGCCCCCACAATGGAGCTTAGAAGAAAATCACTTCTAACCTTATTGGAATTATGCATCTATGACATAATCCCCGCCTTTACCAAGGTTTCATTAATGCTTTACTCCATGCATTGTTTTCCCCTCTTTCTTTTGTATCATCCATATGCTCTGTGTCTTAGCTTCTCTCACAGATATACCTCCATTCCTCTGAAATAATTACTCCTAGGCCTTCTGGTTATTGAAAAACAATCATCAATGGTGTTAAAGTGATTTCAGTTACTGAGTACATTTATTCACATCTCTGGTCTAATGACATTTTCACAGCTGCATTGAGCTCACCTGTGCTTAGAAATCAGCAAATGTGTTATGTCTTATATACATCCTCCACCCTGAAGCAGTCATCCATTCACCATTCTGCAGTTCCTGTTAACCTCCTCACTACCTTCACAGCTGGCTAGGCTATGCACCATGAAGAGAGGCATGGAGGTGGGGAAGAGGAAAAGATGCTTGGGGATGCTTGATATTCAGTAGTTATTTTATCTGTTCACTCACCAATATTTCTCAGAGTCAGCCTAGAAATAATATTTAACAATACTTGCTATACTATTTCTAACTATACTTCTTTACCTTTCCATTTTCAGTCTCACACTGATCCCAGTTCCCATTCCAATATTCCACATCGAGTCTCTCTCCTCATCCTTTTCATGTTATCATCTATTTTAGTTGCAAAGGTGGAAATAATCTCTCACACATCTGCAATGTTTCCCTTTTCCTTATTGTATCACAATGACACTCTTCCATCCTTTTCTATCTTGTCCTTTTAATCTACATTTTTTGTTACTATACTTTGTAAAAAGTTCACTCAACTCAAAGTAATCTTGTTTGCAGAGAAATTAGAAATTGGAAAAGAGAAAATTGAGAGACATTCTCTCCTTTCTTCATATTCATTCTTCCTTTCCTTCCTTCCCTACCTTTTTCTTCCCTTTATTCTGTGCCCACCTTCTGTCTCTTTACTTTCATTCATTAAACATTTATTGAACACCTACTATGTTTAGGTATCTTGCATATAGAAGATAAATCATATTTAATTCCATTTCAAGGCTGAAAGTAAGGTGCCATGACAAAACCCTCACAACATATTTTTAAGGGAAACATCATTATCTCTATTTCATAGGAGAGGAAACGTAAGATTTTAAAAGGTTACAAAATGCACAGAGGTCTCCACCAGATAACAAATAGATCTGAGATTCAAATTTAGACATTTCCAATTCCAGAAGCCATATATTCCCCCCATAAAACAACTTGAAATCCCATTGTAAGAAGTCTTGGGCACTGAGAAAGGAGGTGGACAAATGAGTTGGGGTACTGAAACAAGCAAGAATGCCTAGAGGGCGGAGTGGACAGTAGACAATGAGCTTTGGTGTGATAAGGGAGAGATTTTAGTATGCCCAGTCTTGTAAGCCATATTAATCAGGTTAGTGTTTAGTCTTGGGAGCACTGGGAAATCATCAAAGTGCTTTAACTAAAGGGGGTGACAGGATAATATTTACACACGCTTTAAGGCCAGGGAGAGTGTGAGTGGACTAGTAGTGCAGCTAAGATGAGTGGACTAAGGTGAAGTGGGTCAAAAAATAAATACTTAGGTAAAAATATGTATAAAATGATATTCTCTGATGGATTTGATATGTGAATTAAAGGATAGGAGATTTTTAAGATGACTCAGATGTTTCTGCCTTCCATACTGGGGAGGAAGCATGTTTGATGTAGGATGGGATGAGGAGGTGAGATGGTAATTGAACGCACTGCATATATAAAGCAGAAAAAAATACAAAATAAGAAGAGGCCTAGTACCACACTATGAAGAGCTACAATATCAATGGCTGGATAAATGGGAGGTGCTCTAGGAAAAAGTACAGTGAAGAGAAAACCAGAAATCAGAAATTTTGCCAAGGGAACTAAGGAAAGCTGATTTTTAAGGAAAAAAAAGTGTTCAGTAGCATTGAATGCTATTGAAAATAACACTGAAAATGTCCATCAAATTTAGTGGCTGAAGATCATCATTGACCTTAGCAAAAAATGTTTGAAGTCAAGGGTCCAGAAATCAGATGGGAATGAAGTTAGGCAGAGGAATCTGAAAGAACAAGGAATTCTGAAAAGAGGCAGTGGAAAGATTTCAGAAGATGGCATAGTTTCTCTTCCCCTTTTCTTAACATCTTCTTGAAAAAATGATTCCATGCTTAAAATAGTATAGAGGTGTAATAATCATGTTTATATATTTATTTAATAATCTAACTTTTTTACTAGTATATTTCTATCACTAAATTGTAAGGTCCTCAAAATAACAGAATTATGAATCTGTTTATATCTATTCAGTCTTTCAATTCACTATATACACATATGTATTGATCAGTTAGTTATCAACTTTTTATTACATATGTTGTATTAATGAAGCAGTTTTTCTACTGGGGCTGGAAGTTCCCTATCAGAATTTCGTTTAATTTTATGTCATCATTCAAGTGATAACCTTAAAATAGTAAATACCAGTGTTTTAGATGATCTGGTTAAGCACTAAGCTCTGTCATGAAACTTTAGTGCCTAGATTTGCATTAAATTTTTTAATATTAAGTCATGGTTTTCTATGTGAACAAATCCTACATTGAGCCACATGAAAGACAGTTGAGGGAAACTAAGTTCATATACTACAATGGAATGCAAACCTCTGAACCAGACAAGTCTGCTCTAATCATATCCAATTAAATAACAGATAATAACTAGTAAATCTATCTGCATATTACCAAGTTTTAAAAATAGCAAGTAAAGTAAGGAATACACAATGAAAAGTGAACTTTCCATAGTAATATTTAGCAACAACTAGATTGGATACCCATTTAATGGAGTTTAATAATGGCATTGTAGACATTTTACTCAAAGGTAAAATGAATCATAAAAGCCACCAAGCAAAATCTTATTAAAACTAGCAATATGATGATTAAGTATAATATTAAATTCTCCTGGACTAGGAAAACACTGAAGTCACTAAGAATCCCACTTTGTGCACTATAATACATGAGCAGGGAGTCTCTACAAATATTAAGCTCCAAACACAAAGTCATGTTCTATAGAGAACTGCGCCTGTACATACATCTTTCTACAATTAACATGTTTTTCACTTTACATCAAAATTAAAAATATATATAAATTTTAACTTTTCTAAAATATATTTTTAATTTATAATCATTTGTGGGGTTTATTATCACACATATTTAAATAGCACTATTAAAATATATTGCATGATAATCCTAGAGAAATACAATATTTATTTTTCTCTAAAAGTGGAATAAATATCTACTCAAATTGAGAAGACATTTGAAATAAGGCAAACTTTGTAAAACATTCCAATTTCTTCCTCCAAGGCAGTTTAAAATTTAATTGATGTGATGAGACCCCAAAGATCTTGACCAACTGATACACAAGAGTACATAGAGGTCGAGTGGGCTCTGACTTCACAGATGGCTTCAGGGAAGTAGACCATGGCTTGATCCTTGAAGATGGGCTAGAGTTTGGCTTGGTATTCTAGGGGAGGGGGACAGGCAAGCAATGACAAATGGAGGTGTGCTTAGGATAATGAGAGCTGCAGGTTAGCTGCAGACTGTGTAAAGTTATCAGAGGCCGGGCGTGGTGGCGCACGCTTGTAATCCCAGTACTTTGGGAGGCAGAGACCGGTGGATCCGGGTTCGCGGCCAACCTCAGCTCTCTCTCTCTCTCTCTCTCTCTACTTAGTGAGGCCCTCCGCAACTTCGTGAGACCCGGTTTCAAAATAAAGTATAAAAAAAATAGGGCCGGGGGCGTAGCGCGGAGGTAGAACGCCCCTGTGTTCAATCCCTGGTACAAAAAAAAAAAAAAAAAAAAAAAAAAAAAAAAAGTTATCAGAGGATATACTACTGCAGAATAGTCTGGGGCCAAATTCTAGGTTAGATACTTTTACTGTCAGGAAAGCCATTGAATAACATCAAACTTTACTCCATAGATTTATTGGAATTTCCACTGATTTGCATAAATACACCCAAAATAACTTTTTTGAGATTTTCAAGTTTTATAAAAATATCTCCAAACTGTATAACATTTCATAAAAACACATGGGAAATCAGAAAATAAAGGAAAATATAAATAATACATTATTGAAATAGCCATTGGGTTTTAGATCACTGTTTAAGTAGAAATGGATTCATCATTAAGTTTATTATTCCTTTGCTCCTTACTTTTGTGGCCCTTTCCTCATTGTGTTTCATATCCTCTAGGGAAGTATAATTACCTAGATTATTTCTTCCTTTCTCTTCCTATTCTTCTTTTTCTCTATGAAATATAATAAAATGCTTATAACCTTTCCATTCCTTTCACTTCCCTTTAGTTTACTCATGAGAGTTCTCCAAATGGGGGATATTTGTGTAATATTGTCCCTGGAAATGTTTGGAGTTTTAGAAATGGAATAAAGAAATCCGGGCACGGTAGTATATGCCTATAACTCCAGTACTTGGGAGGCTGAGACAAGAGGACTGCAGGTTTGAGGCCAGCCTCAGCAATTTAGCTAGACCCTCAGCAACTTAGCAAGACCCTGTTTCAAATTTTAAAAATTAAAAGAAAAAGTGCTCTGGATGTAGCTTAGAGGTAGAATGCCCCTAGGTTCAATCCACAGTCCCCTTTCAAAAAAAAAATGGAATAAAGGACAATTGATTAGGAACATTGTCTTCATTTGTGAACCAGTACAAGGGCTAATGTTTATTATTGTTCATTTGGATGTCTTTTATATATTTAAACTACCACCATATGAAAGGTAGCCAATAAAGGCATATATATACTTTGAAGTCATCATTCATATTTCATTTAACATTTTAACTTTTTTTAATAAAGAGAGACATTTGTTACACACTTCATGTCACATATTTAACAAATACTGGTTTTATTCTGATTTTCATAGAATTCTATGAAATGACAAGATAATAATATCACCTCTTACTTTAACGTTCTCCAAGTGAAGTCATCCTATGTTACAGACTATCCTTGAAAACAACCTGCTAAAATTTTAAAGACAGCCTCCTTCCAGCAATAAGAATTTCTTCAGAAGTAGAACCTTTTCCAAACATATTAATATTTTCAAAAAGATGATAACCCTGTCAGGGATTAGACTGTCTCCAGGGTTAAAACCATAATCTGGTAAATAACTTCAACAGAGGATCTTTCTCCCCGTATAGGAAACCTTCTCATCAGGGAATCCCACAGATATTCATTTCTTCAAAGACAGGACCATTAAAACATGTCAGAATCTTCAAAGTGGGAAACATGCCACCCCTTAGCAAAATGAAGTCCTTTAAAGTAGGCGCCCAACAGCACTCTGAACGCTCGGAAGGAAAACTCCCAGAGCTCGACAAAACACTGCTTCCAGTTCCCAACCCTCAGATTTTAATTTTAAAGTGTTATGCAGATGGTACGTAATCTACTTTTTTTTGATAGACTGTACTTTTTAGAGTAGTTTTAGGTTTGTAGCAAAATTCAGAAGGAATACAGAGATTTCTTTATATACCCCTGCCTCCACACTTGCATAATCTCCCTCATTATCAACATTCCCCACCAGAAGGGTACATTTGTTAAAATTGATGATCTTACATGGACACATCATTTTTACCAAACGTCCAGAGTTTACATTAGGGTTCACTCTTGGTGTTGTGCATTGTATGGGTTTGTAAATATGCAATGCCTTGTATCCACCATTGTAGTAGCATACCGAGTAGTTTTTCTGTTCTTAAAATCCTCCGTGCTCCACCTATTCATCTCTCCCTCCCTTCAGTCCCTAGCAACCATGGAACCACTTACCGTCTCCATAGTTTTTCCTTTTCCAGAATTTCATATACTTGGGATTATATAGTATGTAGCCTTTTCAAATTGACTTCTTTCACTTAGTCATACACAGTTAAGGTTCCTCCATGTCTTTTCACAGCTCAATAGTTCATTTCTTTTTAGCATGGAAAAAATTCCATTGTCTGGTTATACCAGTTTATCCATTCACCTATTACAGAATATTTTGGTTGCCTCCAAGTTTGGGAAATTATGAATAAAAGCTGCTATAAACATCCTGTATAGGTTTTTGTGTAGATACGAGGTTTCAAGTTCTTGGGGTAATACTAAAGAAGACAATTGGTGGATCATATTGTAATAGTATGTTTACTTTGTAAGAATTTTTCAAACTGATTTCCAAAGTGGCTATACAATTTTCATTCCCATTAGCATGCATGAGCACTTCTGTTGCTCAGTATCCTTGACAGCACTTGGCTTTGTCCATGGTCTGGATTTGGGCTGTTGTAATAGGTGTATTGTGGTATCTCATGTTTGTTTTATTTTGCATTTCCCTGATGACATATGATATGGAGTACATTTTCATATATCTATTTGTGATCTCTAAATATTTGGTAAGTATTAAAGTCTTTGATCCGTTTTTAATCTAATTGTTTATTTTCTTAGTTTTGAGTTTTAAAAGTGTTTTACATATCTTGTATAACACTTTTTGGGGGGCAGTACTGGGGATTGAACCCAGGGGCATTCTACCTCTGAGATATACCCCAGTCCTATTTTTTAGTCTTTATTTTGAAACAGGGTTTCACTAAGGTGTGGAGGGCCTCACTAAGTAGCCAAGGCTGGCCACGAACCTGTGATCCTCTGGTCTCAGCTTCCCAAGTACTGGGATTACAAGTGTGTGTCACCACGCCCAGCTTAACACTTTCTTTTCAATTTTATTTTTGCAAATATTTTCCTTAAGTCAGTGGCTTGTCTTTTAATTACTTTTACAATGTATTTTGTAGAGAAGATTTTTTATTTTAATGACATTCAGTTTATGAACTATTTTTTTCATGGATCATGCCTTTGGTATCATAGTATCTAGAAAGTTAGAGGTGAAATTAATATTTTCCCCAGATCCTAGTATTAGAGGAATATAGATATTAAACTTTAGATACTAAGGTTTAAAATTTAAATTTGGTTTGCTGAAACCAAATTATCTTGATTTTCTCCTATATCTTCTAGGGATTTTTTAATTATATTTTTTAAATGTAGGTCTGTGGTCCATTTTGAGTTAATTCTTGTGAAGTATATAAGGTCTATGCCTAGATTCAGGTATTTGCATGTGGCTGTTCAGTTGTTCTAACATCATTAGTTAAAAGGACTATCTTTTCTCATTTTATCTCCTTTGTTCCTTTGTCAAAGATTATTTGACTGTGTTTCTGTGGGTTGACATCTGGGCTCTACTCTGTCCCATTATCTATTTGTCTATTCTTTCACCAACGTCACCTCTCTTGATTATTGTAGCTGCAGAATAAGTTTTAAAGATGAATGGCATCAGTTCTCTAACTTTATTATTCTTCAATGTTGTGTTTGCTATTCTGGGTGTTTTGCCACTCCATATAAACCATATAATCAGTTTTTTGATATTCACAAAATAACTTGCTGGGTTTTCTTTTGATTGCATAGAATCTCATTTAACTTGCACCATTTTAGCATAAGCAAAATGCTGGAAGAATCTAATTACCAATTTATTTATTTATTTATTTATTTTTGCGGTACCGGGGATTGAACCCCGGGGCGTTCTACCTCCGCGCTACACCCCCGGCCCTATTTTTTATACTTTATTTTGAAACCGGGTCTCACAAAGTTGCAGAGGGCCTCACTAAGTAGAGAGAGAGAGACACAGAGAGAGAGAGAGAGAGTTGAGGCTGGCCGTGAACCCGGATCCTCCGGTCTCCGCCTCCCAAAGTACTGGGATTACAAGCATGCGCCACCACGCCTGGCACCTAATTACCAATTTATAAAACCCTCGTATCTAAAGTTTAATATCTATATTCCTCTATTACTAGGATCTGGGGAAAATAATATATGGATGGTGAACAGAATCCTATGGCATTGCATTGTCGAATTCCCTCAGTTCATGTTATTTGTGATCTCGGAGAGGAGTATAGAAGTCAGGAGAAAAAGCCCTTTGATGATAAATAAGTCATTTTGGTCGTCCTATTTTCTTCATTAGGGAAAAATGTTTATCTGATTTGTCTACCTGATAGTGACATCATGGGACTATGTTAATGTTGAGGAAGCTCTGTGAAAAGTGATGAATGCTCAGCCTTCAGCACCTTAGTCATAACCATTATCAATTATGTGTTTCTCACTATTTTTTACTCCAAAATTTCTGTATTACTAGAGAATATATTTTGTCTAAAATTGAAATTTGAACAGGTTGTGAGATTGGATATAAACTGTTATGATTACAAATAAATTGAATGTCCAAGAAAAACTACTGAAATGAGTAGACATTAAGAATGTATAGAAAATACTTAGAGCAATGGTTCTCGATTTTACTTTTATTATTATCCATATAGTTAGTCTAGATACTGATTATAATGGAAAACATAATAGGAAATCCTATCTATGGTATTCTATTTCTAAAACGATTTGGAAAGCTGATTCAGAATGTATTAATTTTGAGATTATAGGGATCAGGAGCAGGAAGTGGGTCATATTAATTCCCTTTTCTCTCCCTCGGTTATTTTTCCAAGATGGTGATGTTATTCTACATCAGAAAGTAAGCTAAAAATCACATGGGGTGTGTATGTGTATGTGTGCACACACATAAGACTTGAATATATGATAGAACAGAACACAGTATAATATATAATAAAGTTTATATGGCCAATTAAAACGTAGATGTGGTTAGAGGATACCATGTACAAAGTATGATAGATTCGAATCTCAGAATGGAGAATGTGGTTTCAAAATTAGGGGTTTACCTGATGTTATAGTTTGTTGCCTTTTGATCTATGTGTCTTCTTTATAATTAGCTGAAACCACTTTGCAAATGTCTATATTTCCACATCCCACAACAACCTTCCACCTACTAACAAAACTCATCCAAACATTATCAGCTTTTTAGCTCTTGTTATGATTTGAATTTAGAATGTGCCCCGACCTCATGTAAATAAGGCACTCATGTTGGAGGCAGGGCTTGGTTGCTGAGGAATGGCCTCTGGAAGTGTGGTCTTGGGGATTAAATATGGCCCTCTGCTTACTCTCTTGCTTTGGCCTCCATGATGTGAGAGCAAAGCCCTTGCCCAGGCTCTCTCTGCTTCCTGCCACCATGCTCTGATCTCTGAAGACTTCACCTGAACTAACATGAACTAAATCCCTGAAATTTCCAGATCTATGACCAGATAAGATTTTTCCTTCCCCTAAGTTGTCATCAGGTTTGGTGGGTCACAGCAGTCAGAATGCTGACTAAAACAGCTCTATGACTTTGAACAGCATGATTTTCTGAAATCTCAACACATTTCTTTCTAGACTCTTGGGAATTTTCATTTCCTAGGAATAGGAGCAATCTGTGGGAAGCACAGCCCTCCGTGCCAAAACTGGGCCTGTTATGGAACGAGACCAAATGCCAATTATCCTTAGTTGAAAGAGATCTTAGAGGTGTGTTTTCTTGGCCACCATAGTGGATGAGAGCTATGTTGTTATTAGAGGTACTCTTGAGGCCAAGAAAATGAAACTGTCAAAAGAAAACCAAAATATTAAGCACTTGTTATGTTCCAGGTGTTTTGAGTATTATCATACTTTTTACTTCTTTAAGTCTCACAAAAATATTAAGAAGTAAATTTGATTTTTCTTTTGTTAAATATATAAAAGGTGAGGCTTAGATGACTGACATTAATTTTAAGGAGATACTTGAATAGTAAATGCTATAATTTTGAACTAAATTGTTAAATGGATGCCCTCGTAGAATTCTAAAAAATATATTTTGTCTTGAGGAAAATGGCACAAGAATAAAAAAAAATTATTAGGCAGTCCTTATTTGTTTACTTTAAAAACATTATAGGAAGCATTCTGATTCTTGAGAATTTAGAGGAAATAACAGTTGCAGAATTTAGAGTAATTAACCATGGGCATCTCTGTCTGCAGGCTCCACCTGTGCTGTATTAATTATAATGTAAAAAACTACATGCCTTGGAACTTTTATTTACTCATTTTAAGTGAAAGGAATCTGGTTTCCTTTTGTGGTCATTGTCAGGTCACAAAATTTATACTAACAAATTTCTTTTGTTATGGAGTCTTTCTGGCTTAATGGAAGATTTGAGGTAAATACATAAGAGATGCTATGAGCCCCACAGAGATAAAATAGCCAGTCTGAAGATCCCTGGTTTTCTGCTTCAAAGTAAATTACCCACCATTAAAATGAGATCTCTTGCAGTGTTAGGAATAATGCCCAACTATTGAAGTTGAAAGGCCATGTGCTAGACCTGTGGTTCTTAAAATTTCTGGTCTCATAATTTTTGTCCTGTAGCTTATATTGTGACTGCTTGCATATTAGAAATTAAAACTTAGAAAAATTAAATATTTAAAACAATTTATTTAAAAACAACCATACCAAATCTATTGCATGCTGATACAGACAATATATTTTTTTATGAAAAACAACAATGTCCCAAATAAGAAAAAGTATGAGTGAGAAGAATGACATTATTCTATACCTTTGCAGATCTCCATAATGTGAACCTTGGTAGGCAATAGTCAACTCTTATATCTGTGCCCTCATGTCATCTGCTGTAATACCTTATGATTGAAGTTTATGAAGAAACTCCAGCCACACATAGATATATAGTTGTCATTACAGATAGTTGTAGATACTTTTCTTTGAAACTATATCAAAGCTCAAGAAGTGGTTGTTTATTAAGGTTATAATGTGAAATCTGAAATTATATCAATAAGCTTTTCCAACTTTACTGAATTAAAATCCATTGGGATTTTATGTACTGTGAATGAGTCTTTTAACCATACATGATTTTGTAACTGATTTATGCAGATCTCCCAGATATCAAAATATCACATCTACTAATATCACCACCAATTTTATTAGAAAAACCTTAACTATTATAAAACCCAGATTTTACAATTGGCAGCAAATGTTAGTTTCTCTGACAGTGTACTTCAATCATTTTCAATACAGTATCTGCCAAACACCCGTGGCTGAGTAACCAGTTTTTCAGTCATTCTTTCAAGTAAATGGATATTGCATGAAAGACTGGATAGTTCAGCTTGCGATTCAATTGTACAAGTGCTTTCACCACAAAGAACCATCATAGTTTAATATATAATGAAACTTTTTGTTGTTGTTCTTTCCATTTCATTACATGGTATACTACAAGCTTGAAGTTTCAAGATTCAATAAAAATACAAAATTTTACTCCCTTACTGAATGCATTCTTGAGGAAAATACTATTAATGAATGAATTATACTATTCACTTATTAATTGTGGCTCTGTGGTAGTGAAAAAATGCAATGACTACTGGTACATTTTGGTGAAAATGCCAGGACTTTTATCAACCTTTGCTTTTTTGCACCATCAGTACAATTAAGATCACTGAAAATAAAAATAAAGAGCAAGTAATGGCGGCGGGCGTGGTGGCGCACGCTTGTAATCCTAGTACTTTGGGAGGCGGAGACCGGAGGATCTGGGTTTGCGGCCAGCCTCAGCTCTCTCTATCTCTCTCTCTCCCTCTCTCTCTCTCTCTACTTAGTGAGGCTCTCCACAACTTCGTGAGACCCAGTTTCAAAATAAAGTATAAAAAATAGGGCTGGGGATGTAGTTCGGAAGTAGAACCCCTCTGGGTTCAATCCCCGGTACCGCAAAAAAAAAAAAGAGCAAGTAATGTTTTAGTATTGTTATTAGAAAAATTTTGAGCTATGTATCCCCCAAAAGGGTGTTAGGTGCTTCAAATATCCACAGACCACACTTTATAAGCCTCTGTTCAAGATTATAATTAAGATTTCCTCAGAGGTGGGTGTGGTGGTACATGTTTGTAATCACAGAATGAGGGAGGCTGAGACAGGAAGATTGCAGTTTCAAGGACAGCCTCAGCAACATAGAGAGACTCTCAGCAACCTAGTGAGACTCTATTTCAAAACAAACAAATAAACAAAAAGGCTGGGAGTGTAGCTCAGAGGTAGAATGCCCCTGGGTTCAATCCCTACCTACTACCACAAAAAAAAAAAAGATTTCCTCAGACTATATTTTGCTCTGTGAATGAAACAGTCTGTGTTTTGTACATTTATGTATCCAAAGTACATCTCTGGGCCATGATATAAGAACAAAAAATATTTGTTGAATTAAAAAAAGAAAGACTGAATGCATGAATTCTGGTCTCTCTCTCCTCCCTCATCTCCCCAACCAGGCTATGTCCTGAATGGCTCCGTGATTTAGGTTTTATTTTTTTTCCTGTAAAATAAAGATAACATGAGTACCTTATCTATGGGTTTGTCTTAAAACTGAAAGTTAATAATGCATTAAATTCTTCACAGTATGACTAAAACATAGTTGTGGTGTTTCATTATTAAAAAATAGAAGAGGATTGTGAGTTTAAGGTCAGCCTCAGCAACATAGCAGGATCTTTTTCAAACTAAAATATAAAATGGACCTAGGGGTATAGCTCAGAGGTAGAATGCCCCTGGTTTCAATCCCCAGTGCCATACAAATAATAATAATAATAATAATAATAATAACTAAAATAAAAATAATTAAGAATCCACAGTTGTCTCACTGAGAATCAGTTGCCAATTACAGTGTTTTAATCAAGAGAATCACACATAAGTTAAGACCTAGGGTAGCAGTTCAAGGCTTGGATGGTAGCTCCAGAATGTCTTCAGGCACCCAGGCTTCTGTTTTCCTGCATTAATATCTTAGCAGGAGATTTTCATCGTAAGGTCATGTCCTGATCCAGTGTGGTTCCCAAAACGCTAGTTACCACTTATGCACTGAAGGCCAGAAGAAGGGAGAAAGGCAGAAAGATATTTTTTAAAGGCTACCCTGTGCTGAGTCAGCTCTCTTTAATCCACTTTCTCAGAAGTTCCACACCCCTATTCTACATTTCATTGGCTGCAACATGGTCACATACAAGGGAGGAAGAGAAATTGGCCTTTTGTTGTATGTGTTAATATACCTAGCTAAAAATTACAGTTCCTATACCAAGAGAAATAGGAAAACTGATGGCCTCCGCTGGGACAGTAAAATAGGTGCTACGTAACATAGAAAGAGGATATATTCCATTGTGTCGAGGTGTGATTAATGCAGGTGCGTTTTGCTCTGGTATGGAGATAACAACTATTTGACCTAGCACTGAACTCAGCACCTCACCATCGGCCTTTATTCTCTCTGAAGGGCAGAGATTGTGCATCAGACTGTTTCTCGCGCCTCTACGCTCTCCCCAGGATCAAGCGATGGAAATTTCTATGTGCAGTGCATCAGATGTGATTCAGCTCCACTGATGACTAACCATTTTAGGCTGAACTGAGAGCACTACAGCCTCTCCAAGTTTCCTGAATCTTATCCCAATTATATTTCATTTAATAACACTCAGTGAAATATCTGGTGGCAGGGGAAATGAAACTACATGCTTTTATGGGATCATTCATCAAGAACTAATTGAAGCTTTCATACAGTTTAGTGCTGATAAAACAGTGTAACAATAAACAATAACAAAATTCATTGGAGAAGGATTTGTTTTGCCGTGAGGAAAATGGTTCTGTTTCATCCTGGGATTCCTGGTTAAAAGAGTCTCCAATTTACAAAGGGATCAGCACAGGCTCCTCTGCATAATGACAGGGTGGAAGCTGTGTCAAATGTATTAGTGTTGCTCCACTGGAGCTATTCTCATCCTAAGTATTTGCTATTGTGTGGGACTCTGGCAGGAGGCTGCAGGACCAATAGGATTTTTAAAAGTTTATTTTTGCTATTTATTGTTACTGTGCTTGAAGCAGTTCCTCCATAGTTTTTATTGAAAAATATAGAAAAATTTTAATGTGTACTTTCACAAAGTTTAAATTTTTAAAAATTAAGTTCTAAGAACGTCCTTTTAAAAATACTTGTATGTAAGCAGTTAGCTGGCTCTTTGTCACTGGAATCCTTATTCTTCCGCCTGTGGTGTTTGGACACTGAGTTGAAAAGGAAGAAGTAGAGAATGTACTCTTTACGCATTTCCTTGGGAGTGCTGTAGAGGAAATAATAGCAAAAGGAAATGTATGAGAAATGTGCTACAAACTGTTGTAAACATGGAAGTTCATGTGTGTTGCTTCCTTAAAATGTGTTGCTATGTTTATATGACTTAGATAGCAATAGGAACCTGATGGTACATGCAGAATTTACTTGGTAATCAGTATGTCTTATGTATAATAACCACAGATTTTTATTGGTCAAACATATTACCTAGACTTCACTTAAGGCAGTAAGAGTGGGGTCTCTATCATTTGAAAAAATACTCGAGTAATAGTGTATGGACACAGATTTTAGGTAAATGATTGTATGTTATAAGGCTCATCAGATGATAAGACATTACCGATATTGAATAATGTGTTTTGAGAATCTTCATGCAAAACAAGAAACTCTAGTAGTGTATAGTCAGATGCAATTTTAGAATGCAAATTTTTGTTCAAATTTACTTCACATTATAAAATGTAATTTCTCTAAAGGACTTTTTAAACAGTGGCTTTCTAAAAGTCTTAATACATCATGAACAAATCACTGACAAGCCTAAATTATCCACTAGGATGAGGAGGATTTAGAGAAATCACAGTCACTCCTTTGGTTGGGTAAGAAGCCAAATTAATGCTTTGTGTACTTAGGCACTAGTTATTTTGGTTAATTTGTAGCACCGTTAATAAGTGAAGGATAAGTTCACATTATGACAACTAAGCACTATCAATATGTTAGTTATGCTTGGGGATAAAATAATGGTTGTAGATTTGACAACTTTCATGTGATAGACCATATTAGACTTTCCATACAGACTTGACTATGGTAGAATTTTATGGCAAAGGAATCTGAAAATGGGAACAACAGATTAGCGTAAATTAATTTAGCACTGTGATTTAATGCTTCTGTTGTGGTTTTCAAGCACACTAGGCAGCTTCTACTCCAGGGCCTTCTCTCTGCATGACACCCTCTTTCTCAGTATTTCCCCAAGGCTTGATCATTCATCTTTTTCAGGCCTTGATCAGATGCCATATCCTCAGTGAAGACTTCCTGACCACCTTATTTTGTACTGCAATTTTCACCCATCAACTTAACACACCTTAGTTGTTACTACTGGTGTTTTCTCCACAAGCATATACCATCATCTCATACCCTAATTATTATTACCAATTTAACTGCTTGCTATCTGAATCTACTCTCTAAAATGTAGGCTCTATGAAGGCAAGTATTATGTCTATTTTGGCAATTGGTAGATTCCAGCTAGTTCAGAGCCTGAAATATAATAATAAGCATTCAGTAATATATATTGCGTGAATGGGTTGGAGTTCCAGACCTCCCATCTTATACAGACTAACTGAGCTTAGGCAAGTCACATAGCCTACTTATTTCTGATTCCTTATGTAGAATATATACATGAAAGAAAAAGAAAACTTCTGTTACATTCTACTTACTAAATGAAACAATATGGAAAAAGGTCTTCTGAAGGAAAATGATGGCTATTGTAACATCAGGTGGCTTTAAGACCACTCAGAGATTCTGCCTTGCTTGGGTGATCTGATTAAAAGAAGACCTAGTGCTGAACTAAGATATTGGCCTGGGTAAACAAGGTAAAGCTACTGATGTCAAAAGAATGCTGATTATGTCATTAATAATGTTGCAATCAGTTCATCTTGTGACCAGAAATAAGAAGTAATTTATAGAAATAGATGTATAGGTGACATTTAGATGTAAGATGGATTTTGAGGGATGGAAATTTAGGTAGTATGAATGTAGTACCATGCTAAAACTACATAGCCTACAGGAGAAAAAACCCAGTGAGTGTGACCTCATTTGTAGTATGTTAATAAGAAAAGTGGAACATTATAGTATAAGGTAGTACAATGGTTAATTATGTATGTCCACTTGGATAGTCCATGATATTCAGTTGTTTGGGAAAACACTAGTCTCATGTTGTTATAAGGGTATTTTGTAGAGGTGGTTAATATTTTAAATCAGTGGACTTTAAGTAAAGAAAACTACTTTCCAAAATGTGGGCGATGGGCTTCATTAACTAGCTGAGAGCTTTAAGAGCAAATACTGAGGTTTCCTGAAGAAGAAATTTAGCTTCAAGAATATGACACACAAATCATGTCTGAGTTTCTATCCTGCAGGCTTGCCCTATGAATTTCAAACTCAATGGCTCCCACCTTCATATGAGCCAATTCCTTAAAATAAATCTTTCTCTTTCTAAATATATCCAATTGGTTCTGTTTCTCTGGAGAATACTGGTACAGGTAGTAATCTATGGTTGACAGTCATCATATTATTTTAAGGGTTAAATATAGCAATGTGTTCTAATTTCGTAATGAAATGCTCCCACACAGTAAGTATTCAGAGTGGCCATTCTTCTGGTGTTGATGGTGGAGGTGAGCCATGGTGTGTTTCCATTGCAGTCTGACCCTCAATTAGCCTATAAGAGCATCCACTGAGCACTTGAAGTTTGATCACAGATTTTTCAAGTCAATAAAAGGTAGTCAAAATATTAAGAAATAAATTTGGTGATGAATATATAGGTAACACAGTGCTTGGAGAGAGAGTTCAATTCTTCACCAAATAGGCTAGGATTCAAATTCCATCTTTGCTCCTTACACACTAAGCTATTTTGTCTGTAAAATGGGTATAATAATACTTCCCCTAGGGGGTTCCTGTGGGTCTTTAGTAAAATAAATTATGTAAAACATCCAAGACTCTATGTGTCATATTTTTCTCCTTATGGTCCTAAGGTACCACAGACCAATATCTTGTTTTCTAGTTTTTAAAATTTAGACTTTAGACTTTATATGTCACATGAGAGGTCATTTTCAAGTTCCATAATTAGAGACAGCAACACTTTTTTTCATTTATTTAAGTGGAGAAAAAAGAATGTGAATAAAGCACAAGCAAGTTTTAAAGTAGTCTCACATTGAGAAGAAAAAGGTGGCCCCCTTACCAAATAGGAGGGTACAGGGTTAAGACCTCTCAAGCTATAAACAGGTAGTATATTAGAGAGGGAGTGGTGTGCACTCCAAAACCAATATTACCAGAAAGTCCTTCTCTGAACAGCACTTAGTTGACTTGTCCTCATGGGTTCAAGCACAGCAGCAAGGCACAGAGGTATATTGTGTGATTGCAAAATCAACTATGGGATGCCCATTGCAAAACTAAGGGCTTTAAGGGGTACAGAGAACTAGAGTCATTATCAGTGTTATGAAATACATATTGTATTATACATCCGTACCAAGTCCATTTTATTATCAGCAACACTTATAAATGATGCACTCATTCTTGGGATATCATTTAATTTGACACAATGTAACAGAGCGTGGTTCTAACATCATAAACATATCTTCTGCAAACATTACAGGGGTAACAGGGAGGAGAAAGGTGCTTCTTATAGAAAGGGAGAACAGAGTAGTTTGGTTATAATACTATTTCCTGAGAACTTAACAAGGCATATTAAACAATACTTTGAAAAACAATTTCGGCACCATGTTATAAAAGATACATTTCAAATATTTCATCTAAGTTATTAAGAAGTTAAGTCAATAAATTTGTTCCATGTAACCCAAAGTAATAATAATAGAAATTCTTTAAAAAGCAGATTGTATTCAGCCAGGTGTGCTAAAAACATGTGTCAGGGCAAAGGCTCTGACCTTCCCCCACAGCATGTACCTGGGGCTGGGTCAGGAAGGCAGACAAGTCTGGATCCCGGTCAGTTAGGTAGAAGCACTAATTCAAGCAGGAAATGTTTTTGCCAGAGCATCTGGGCTTAGAGACCAGGGTCTGAAGCAGTGTGGATTCAGGCTGAGCCCCGAGCATGATCATTAAGACAAGGTCAGGACTGAAGAGAAAGGTGCAAGGTGAGGAAGCAGTCAGGCTGTGTTTGATGGTACTAGAAGGAGGGCTCCTGGAGGCTTCAGGTAGACTCAAAGCCAAAGGTCACTTTTTTTCTCTTTTCAAATTGTTAATGGTTTTATTTGGTTTTAGTTGCAAATATTACATTTTGGAACATTTAGACATTACAAAAGCTATATATAGGAAAGCACAAAATAAAATCTTAAATTCCATATATTTGTTAAGCACGCTTCCAAATATTATTTCCTTTGTCCTCTTCTATACAGCACGTGCCTTTTTATTAGGTCATGCTAATATATAGCTTTTTAAAAAGAATCCCATGTTATTTCAATGACTATCAATCCATATTAGCATTTTCAGTATGTGCATAGAAATTCATTTACCAAATGCATTTTTCCACCTTTTGTAAATGGGCATTTAGGCTTTTTGTTTTTTATTTTCTGTAAACACTTGTAATAAGCACTGGTTTTGGAACTGCTATTTCTTTCCTGGTTATTTCAAATGTAAATTATTTTTCATTCAGAAAGTAATAAAGCCTGGAAAACAGAAAAAATAAATTATGGAACCAACCTAGGTTTTCATCAACAGATGAATGGATTACAAAATTATGGGATATACACACAATGGATTTCTACTCAGCAATAAAGAAGGACAAAATTATGTCATTTGCAGGAAAATGGATGGACCTGGAGAACATTATGTTAAGTGAAATTAGCCGGTCACAGAAAGTGAAGGATCATATGTTTTTTCTCATATGTGAAAGCTAGGGATACCAGAGGTACTTCAGATAATGGAGGATAAACTCCAGTGGAGCCAGGGAGGAGGTCTAGGGGAAGTGGGGATGGGGGAAGAGGATCAATGAAGGAGTCACTTCCATCGACATTATGCACATATGTGAGAATACCAATGTTGATCTCAATATACTATATGGAGAAAGTGGGAGGGGGAATGGGGAGGAAGCCAGGGGAAAGCCCACCAAGTGCTATGTGGATGTATGTCACTATCATTATGAACTACATTATGATGTGAGACTACAATGCTCCAATAAAAGCATAAAGAATTAAAGCATTTATGCTCCTACCCTGTAGCACACCATCATTTTGGGTTACTGCCTAAGGTCTTCTTTTGTCCTAATTCTTATTGCTTTCAATTGTCAATGTATGTGATGCTCAACATAACATGGTAGTATTTTGGCTCAAAGGCATCCTTCAAGCCTCAGCTATGCAATTGTTTTTACTCTTCAAGGTGCCAACATGCACCAAGGCAGAGTGTAGGGGGAAGTGAAGCGAGGCTGCAGCCATGAGCAGCTTTTCAGACCAGAATGGATGCTGCCTCTTCCAGGTATAAAAGTGAGATCTCAGGGCGGCAGATATTCCCACCAGGTAGCTTGGCTGCATCTGTTATCCCAGGGCCAATCTGATTCTCTAGTCTTCCAGGGTCACTGGGTAGAATGGGGTAAGCCAAGTGCGGCAAAAAATAGTGTTTATTAAAAGACATACTGTGCTCGTAGCATTGTACACAGTATTCTTCTTAGTCCTTACAACACTTTGAAGCAGACATAACAAGCCTTTTATTATGGATAAGCTTGTAGGTTTAGGATAAATAGCTTGGCTGAGATTACATTAGAGAGCAGAACCAGAATTGAAATCTCTGAGGGCCTCTGAAGGAAATAAACTTGTGTATGGCATACTGATGTCCTGGGGCATGTGGATTTGATGGTAAGTGGTAGTAGGTTCCAAAATGTTTCTCTACTTGAGCGTATCCTTCTATTCAATAAAATATTAGAGTTGTAATTTCTCGAATTAGAAATATGTAAATAGCTGGGTGTGGTGGCACATACCTGTAATCCCAGTACTTGGGAGGCTGAGACAGGAGGATTGAAGATCTGAGGCCAGCCTCAACAACTTAGTGAGGCCACCTTAAGCAACTTAGTAAGACCCTGTTTCAAAATAAATAAATAAATAAATAAATAAGTGAAGGCCGGGAATGTAGCCTGGAGGTAGAATGCCCCTGGGTTTAGTCCCCAATACCAAAAAAAAAAAAAAAAAGGAAAGAAAGATGGACGCATATAAGACTTAACATTCATTAATTGCATGATAGGTGGTTAAGTAGTGCTGTAAATTTGGTGAAGGGAAGTAGAATGTGAAGACTTATGAACTGATCCTGTTGGCTTAGGAAAAGTCTACCATGTAGGCGATCTGGCCACTGAGCACCATGGTACCCAGGATATTGCGGGGCTTAAGAGAGAGCTGAGGATATTAATCTCACTTATTTCTCCTTGGTTATACCTCATGGCAGGGGTGACCAGAAAGAAAGAGAGTGAGCTAGGGTTGGACAAGTGTAACTGTCATTGGGCAGAGAATAAAGAAACTGGCCAGGATCAATATTTTTATAGAAATCTAAACAGATTTCTCTTGAGAAGAGTAATGAGCTTCTCCATGTTTTATACAACCCTTGACTTTTGGAGACTGGCTAATTTCACTTAGCATAATATTCTCTAGCTCCATCCATTTTCCTGTAATTTACATAGTTCTGTTGTTATTTTTATAGCTAAGTAAAATTCTATTGTGTGTATATACCACATTTTCATTTTCCATTCATCTGTTGACAGACACCTACGTTGGTCCATAATTTGGCTATTGTGAATTGTGCTGCTATAAATATGGCTATGCATGCGTCACTATAGTATTCTGACTTTAATTCTTTTGGAAAAATGCCAAGGAGTAGTATAGCTGAATCATATGACGGTTCCATTTCTAGCCTTTTGAGGAACTTCATACTGGTCTCCATAGTGATTATACTAAGTTGCAATCCCACCAACAGTGTGTAAGAGTTCCCATTTCTTCACATCTTTGACAGCATTTATGCTTGTTTGTATTCTGGATGATTGCCATTCTTACTGGAGTTACACGGAATCTCTGTAATTTTGATTTGCATTTTCCTGATTGTCTATGGTGTGGAACATTTTTTATGTATTTGTTGGCAATTTGTATTTCTTCTTTTGA
This sequence comes from Glis glis, assembly GCA_004027185.1. Classification (NCBI taxonomy): domain Eukaryota; kingdom Metazoa; phylum Chordata; class Mammalia; order Rodentia; family Gliridae; genus Glis; species Glis glis. The sequence continues at coordinate 4,079 of PVJS01018190.1, read as the reverse complement.
GAAGGGCCTATTTCTTTCAGTTGCCCAGTTTTTTATTGTGTTATTTAATTTTTTAATTGTTAAGTTTATTGAGTTCTTTATATATTCTTGATATTAGTCCTCTATCAGAAGAATAGTTGACAAAGATTTTCTCGCATTCTGTAGGTACTCTCTTTAGACTCTTTATTGTTTCTTTTACTATACAAAAGAGTTTTAATTGGATTCCACCCCGCTTATTGATTCTCAGTTTTATATCCTGTGATTTGGGGAGCTTATTGAGGAAATCTACCAATGTTTATATGTTGGAGAGTTGGTCCTATGTTTCTGATTTAATTCTAGATCTCTGATCCATATTAAATGGTTTTTGTGTAGAATGAGGGATTGGGTCTAATTTTATTCTTCTACAGATGTATATCTCGTTTTCTCAGCATCATTTGTTGAAAAGAATATCTTTTCTCCAGCATAATTTTTGCCTCCTTTGTCTTTAATAGGGATTGCATTGAATCTCTAGATTGCTTTTGGTAGCATGGCCATTGTGACAATATTTATTCTGCCTATCCAAGAATATGGGTGCCCTTTTCATCTTCTAAGATCTTCAATTTCTTTCTTCATTGTTCTACAATTTTTATTGTAGAAGTCTTTTACCTTTTTGGTTAGATTTATTCCTAAGAGTTTTGTTGTTGTTGTTTTATTTTTGTTTCTCTCTCACTTTTTCTTTTTTTATTAGGTTATTATGAATGGAGTCATTTTCTGGGTATCTTTTTCAGTGGAATCATGGTTTATATATTGATTTTTATAAGTTGATTTTGAATCCAGCTACTTTGCTGAATTTGTTTATCAGCTCTACAAGTCTTCTGGTTGAGTTTTTGGATCTTCTAAGTACAGGATCATTGTCATCTGCAGAGATAATTTCATTTTGTCTTTCCCTCTTTGTATTCCTTTGATTTCCTTCTCTTACCTGATTGCTCTGGCTATAATTTCAAGTACTATACTAAATAAGAGTGATGATGGTGGGCATCCTTATCTTGTTCCTGATTTTAGAAGGAATACTTTCAGTTTTTCTCCATTCAGTATGATGTTGGTTTTGGCTGTTTTTATATGTCTTTATGACATTGAGGTAAGTTCCTTCTATCCCTAATTTCTTCAATGCTTTTAACATAAAAGCTGTTGGATTTTGTCAAATGCTTTTTTTGCATCTATTGAGATGATCATGTGATTTTTGTCCTTGGTTCTATTTATATGATGAATTACATTTATTGACTTCCATATGTTGAACAAACAAACCTTACATCCCTGGAATGAGACCAACTTGGTTGTGATTACAATCTTTGTGTTTTTAAACATGAATTGCTATTATCCTTTGTGTTTTTAAATATGAATTGCTATTAAGAATTTTTGCATGTATGTTCATCAAGGATATTGGTCTACATTTTTTCTCGAGAGGCATTTTTATTTGGTTTTATCACAGTGATACTAGCTTCATAGAATGAGTTTGGAAGTATTCCATCTCTTTCTATTTCATGGAGTTGAGGAGCATTGGGCTTAATTCCTCTTTAAACATCTTACAGAATTCAGTATAATTATTTTTAAGAACAATAATTAGTAGAAAAATTACTGTAACAAGAGAAATTAGTATTTTGAAGGCTCTTGATATGTCTTGTCAGAATTCAGGGAATTTTAGAAATAGGTTTTAATAAATTTAATACATTGTTTTGTACTAAGTACATATAAAATGATAATAATTACTCACTTGGCCATAGGGCCTCTTCCAGCTGTAACCACATGCCCCCAAAGTAAGCTATGTCAGTAGACTTGTATGGCTTTCTATTTGCCCATGCAAACATATACATATAGAAATATATTTAATTTTTCCACAAAAATAGAACTATATTGACATGAATCTGTAATTTACTTATAAAATATCACTATTCTATAAGGCAGCAGATTTTTTCATAATTTTCAAATACTTATCATACTCATATATATTTATAATTTTGTATATACATATGAGTAGGTATATATATAACTATCTTTATACTATGCTGTCTGTTACTGAGGTAGATGTTGGATGAAGGGAAGACTGAAGAAAGAGAAAGGGAAGAGCTAGAAAAGCTAAAAATAACTGCACTAAGAAAGCAACAGCACATAGAGTATAATATATATATACGGAATTATAAATATATATGAGTAAGATAAGCATTCAAAAATTATGAAAATTCCTTTCTCGTCTGACATTTGTTTTGCCATTAGAGCATTAACCTTTCTATTAATTTCTAAATGCTTTGTATGTATTAATGTACTAGATCTTTGCTTGCTATGCATTTAAGCAATTCTTTCTATCAGTTTACAATTTTTCTTTTATATTTTGGAGACTGTGTTTTAATGGGGAAAATTTAATCATTATGTAGTTGAATCTATCAGATCTTCCACAAGTGTTGAAATTTATTCAGTATTCACATATAATATGTAGGTCAGAATCAATTGTCATGGCTTTACCTGACACATTCAAGAAGGTCTCAGGATATAAAAACACCATATATGCAATATTTATTTTATATGTTGATGTAATCTTTCTAGCTGCAATTTGAACCTCAATATGCATGTTAAACTAGATTTACATATATTTAATATTAATTTTTACTTTGCATTTCATACTTTTAATATTTAATACTTTTAGAAACTTAATCTTATTTATTTGTGATTAATGAGAATTATTATTTTCATGTTACATTTTATAATTTACATTAACTGGTATACATACAAAAAATAAAATCTTTATCTTTCAAATATTAGCTTGATATCATAATACAGAATTACAGAAATATAGTACCTTTAAGATATTTTTCTTAGATTTTTTTAAGTAGACAAGAATGTTATTTCATAATGGTGATAATTTTGCCTTTCTAATACTTATTTTATTGCTTTTTTATCCTTATGTTGAGTTGTTTTGTTGAGTTGTTTTGGGTAAATAATATAAAAGAACATATATTATTATTTATATATATTATATGTATTATTCCCACTTATGATGAATTCAGCATAGTGCTTATTCCTATTGCTTTTTAAATAATATTCAATAAAATTTTAAATTCTAGAAGAAATCTTAAACTTTAATCAGTCTACTTTGGATCTCTTTTGAAATCATTGGTATAATCTTATTTTCTGACTTATTCAGGAATGAGTGAAGAACAACCCTTCAATTACAGAATGAAGTTTTCATTGATTTTGTATTATATATCTTTACTTTTTATGTATTATTCTTTAATTATAGAAACTCTGCATGTATAATACAAAGTAAATTTTCCATATTACTTTTTAGTTATTTTTATAAGGCTTTGATTCTTGAGGTACAAAACAGGTAACTAGAAAGATCTCTTTCATATAGTTAAAAAATTATAATATTTACCAAAATAGTTTTAAGATATAATTATTTAACAAATTCATTAATTTCTATCATAGTTATTGTTTTATTTGGTTGTTCTTATGTCAATTTTGATGGTTCACAGTTTCTAAGACAATTATCCATTTCAAATAGACTTGCAAATTCATTAGCATAGTTTGCCTGACTAAATAGAATTGTGTTTATGTTGTTAGTTTTATTCTTGTTTTTTTGTTGTTTGTTTGTTTGTTTGTATGTTTTTTCTCTCAGTTACTATTTCTAGTAAAAAAGAGAATTGTAAGACTTCTCTGAAGGTATGGATGTGGTTGCAATTTTCAGTTACTGTCCAACCAAATAGTTCTATTAGTATTTACTGTGTGTGTGTGTGTGTGTGTGTGTGTGTGTGTGTGTGTGTGTATGTTACTGGGGATTGAACCCAGGAGCATTCTACCTGTAAGTTACGCCCCCAGCCATTTTTATTTTTTGTTTTGAAATAGGGTCTCTCTAAGTAAGACAAGAATAGGTTTCAGCAATCACCGGTTTCTGAGTCTCATTATGTTGCTGAGACTATCCTGGAACCTGTGATCCTTCTGTCTCAGCCTCCCAAGCACTGGGATTACAGGCCTGCACCACACCATACCTGGCCCCCCAGATAGTCTTAATAACTAAGGGCTATTAGCATGTCCAGTTTTAGATGGCATCATTAGATTTTGTTGTTAGA
>PVJS01018189.1:0-35193 GCA_004027185.1 Glis glis | reverse complement strand
ATTTTAGCTATTGTGAGTAATGCTGCTATGAATATGTGCAAATATCTCTTAGAAACCTTGCACACAAGCCGGGCGTGGTGGTGCATGCTTGTAATCCCAGTACTTTGGGAGGCGGAGACCAGAGGATCCGGATTCCCGGCCAGCCTCAGCTCTCTCTCTCTCTCTCTCTCTCTCTCCCTGTCTCTCTCTCTCTTTCTACTTAGTGAGGCCCTCCTCAACTTCGTGAGACCCGGTTTCAAAAATAAAGTATAAAAATAGGGCCGGGGACGTAGCGCGGAGGTAGAATGCCCTTGCGTTCAGTCCCCAGTACCGCAAAAAAAAAAAAAAAAGAAACCTTGCACACAATGGGATTCTACTCAGCAATAAAGAAGAACAAAATAACAGCATTTGCAAGAAAATGAAAAGATCTGGAGAACATTGTTAAGTGAGATTAGCCAATCACAAAAAAAGAAGGGACATATGTTTTCATTAATATGCGCAACCTAGGGAGTAGTGGGGACACAAAAGGGACTCCAATGACAACAGAGAACCCTCAGTGGTGCAAGGGAAGAGGTACAAGGGAAGGGGAAGGGCAAGAAAGAAGCGAATCTATGGAATTACTGTCATAAACAATGCGTACATATGAGATTATACCAACATCATTCTCAGTGCTACATGTGGGGGGGAGGCGGGGGGGAGGGACACCAAGAGCTGTGTGCATGTATGTTAACACCAAACGGATACTCATTGTGATATGAAACTACAATGCACCAATAAAAACATATTAAAAAACAAGAAACCTTGCCTTCAATTCTTTTGGGCATACACCCAGAAGTGGAATTGCTGGATCACATGGTAATTCTATATTTAGTTTGTATTTGAGGAAACACCATACTATTATCCTCGGCAGTTGCACCATTGTACATTCCTGCCAGCAGCAGTGCACTAGACTCTAATGATGTCATGTCCTTGCCAACATGCTATTTGCTTTTAATAGCACCCATCCTAATGGATTTAAGGTGGTGTCTCCTTGCAGTTTTTATTTGCATTCCATTAATAATTAGTGATGTTAAGCATCTTTGTATGAATTTACTAGCCATTTGAATGTCTTCTTGTTAGAAATGTCAATTAAAATGCTTAGCCCATTTTGGAATTGTGTTTGTTTGTTAGTTTTAGGAGTTCTTTACACCTTCTGAATATCAATTCTTGTTTTTGTGGTGCATTGGAGTCTTACATCACAATGAATATCAATTTGATGTTAACATACATGCACACAGCTCTTAGTGTCCCCCCCGCCTCCCCCCACCCGTATGAAGTACCAAGAATGATGTTGGTTTACTCTCACATGTACATATTGTTTATGATAGTAATTCCACTGATTCGCTTCTTTCTTGCCCTTCCCCTTCCCTTGTACCACTTCTTTATCAGAAACGTGACTTGAAAATATGTTTACCCGCTGAGTGGATTGCCTTCTTACTCTGTTCCTGGTGTTTCTTGAGTCACAGAAGTGGCATCTTTTCATGAAGTCTACTTTTTCTATGTTTCTTTTGTTGCCTGTGCTTTCAGTGTCATTTGAGACTACTTTTTGATATTTGTGTACAGGATTCTACCTTCGACATTCTTGTTCTTTGATTTTGCAAATTCTTCTTGGCCACAACTCTTATGGTGTCTCTGTGTAGGCATAAATATACAATTATATTAATATATATTCACTTGCTGCTCACCTCATCACATCTACAGAGCAAAAGAAAGAGAGAGGAAGCTACAAGGTATAAGATATATCCTTCCAGAGCATGCCACAATGACCCACTTCCTCCAACTAGGCCCCACCTTCTATGTTCCCACCACTTCTCAATAATGCCATCAAATTATTAATCCATCATTGGGTCAATCCACTGATGAGGTCAAAGCCCTCATGATCTACTTACTTCCCAGGAGTCCCACATGTGACCATTGTGCATTGGGGACTAAGCCTTCAATGCATGAGACTTTGGGGGACATTTCATATCCAAAGCATAGCCAAGGTAAAAAGATGTCTGGTATGAATGGGTACTGAATGTCTTAAAATATCAAGCACCAAGAAACATAAAATGAGTATTAAGGTTGTAGCAAAGAATTGATCATCTAGATCAGATCCATGCGGAACGCCACCTTTTCCTTGCCCTTTATTAATCCCCTTATAATATTTTAGATTATTTTGAGAAGAGACTTGGTATTTTAAGTACCCATAAAATATTTGCCAAGCCATGTGTCTCTGTGTTAGCTGGATCAAGAATTAAATCTGAATTATACAGTGTGATAACACAAAAGTAAACCCTCTTATTAATAGTATTTCCAAAATGTCTCTCAAATCTATCAGGAACGTCCTATGGTCATTAGACTCCATTTCCAATCATCCTCTCTTTCACCTCCATTCTTATAGTTATCTGTGTAAATTATGTTTAGTTTCTTTTTCTTCTTCTCAGCTTCCTTGCCATTATCCCCAGACAGATACTCCCAAAATAGAAATCTGGTGATTTCTCTTCTTGACATAACATTTTTCAAGTTTTACCACATTTTCTAACTCTTTGGCACAACATCTGACATAAAACTATATGGCTTCTCCTACCACGGTGTTTTGCCATTGTCATTTTGTAAGCCAAACAATCCATAGCTTTTACTATTCCTAAATGGGCCAAGGTGTTTATGTTTTTGTGTTTGCACTTGAATTCTCTCTACTTGCACTTCCTTTAGCATCTTCTTTATCTGTCAACATCAAACTCATTCTTGAATATCCAAATCAAAGGACATGTTCTTTTGTGAAGCCTTCCACATCTCCACAGTGAGGATTTAGATACTTTGTTCTGTGTGCCCACAACATGTGTGTATAACCATAATGTCACTTTGTCCACTAGACTTCACTTATATATTAATTTTTTAATTCCTTACCAGATTGTGTGAAAATTTCAAGGCCAGGCCCTCACTGTTATCTTTATTTATATCGGAATATAGCACAGCATGAAACACAAAACAGATGGTCAAGAAACATCATGTGTCCACATAAATCAACAAAGTACAGGGTTTATAAATCATCCAAACTTACAAAGAAACAATTATATGCACTTGAGCTTCCTGTTCTAGCAAAAGTTAATCATATATTATTTAAGTCCTATGAGATCAGTAACATTGATAATTAAAAATTTTCTTACTTGAATTGTAAGAAAAATTGATGCTTACATGAGTGTAGAAAGATATGATAAAATCTTGAAACATAAAGCAAAGCTGTTCATTTGGAAATGAGGTATTTGTAAAATTTATAACACTTCAGAGATGCTGTAATTATGATATCCAAAGAGCAATAGATAATTTCAGGCACAAAGTTGCAAAAAATCTTTAGAAAGGAACTCAGAAACATAAAAACAGAAATAGTAATATAATTTACATAAGTTATTTTGAAAATTATGGAAAATAGCACTATTTTTATCAAGATCAGTTTTTAAATAGTTAGTAGAAATGGGGTTGAAATGAAGTTTTGTTTCAATTAGTAACATCATCTCATGTAGATTGCAAATGTCGAATGGAGAAATTTTAGGTGTAAAAGAATGGTGTTAATGAATATTTGTGGCTATGAAATGAATAAGTTGAACTTTGGTACATAGATGCAGACTTCCTATACACTTAGAAAAATATCTAATATCAGTATGAATACTTATGTGATAAAGAATGCTATAATTTATTTATTACCCTGAATTAACTATTTCACAGGCATAGTTCATGACAATTGTGTTCTCATAACTAGAGGCTTCTGTTTCATTCATTCAGCATTCTCACCAGTGTAACCCCAAATTCCTGATGACCACAACCTAGAGGAAGGAAGATTTATTTGCTGATCGTTCTGAAGATTTGGGTCCATGTATATGTAGGCTATTTTACACTGGTTGTTAAGCAGCAGCTAGGACAACAGGTCCTTAGGGCATGACGGTGGAAGTAGAGAAAGCAAGGAAAGGGGGTGAGGGACTATATAGTCCCCAATCCATACCCCACAGGAACCTTCCTAGCCACCAAGTTCCACCTCCAACATGGCCACCTCATGCGGTAGATGAGGGGGGCATTCTAAATCCAAACCATAAGAGCTTCTCTATTATATAATTCATCACCAAGAGACATGTTTAACAATTTTTTTTCCTCAAAAAGATGGCACAACTTATGGAGAGGCAAGTAAAATAAGATTTTATTTTCACAGTAATAGAAATGCAAAAAATTATTTTTCTGAACTGTAATTTTTGCAAAATAAAAACAAAAAATAAGTGTATAGTTATAAAAATATATTTTAAATAATACAAAATAAGATATTCCGCCAGCTGGTATAAATTTAGCCCAATATAGTATAACATTTATATCTATAGAGCTATAATTGGTCTTTATGGTGACAACTTTGGAACATATCAGAACTTTGAAGTTATTTCTGAATTATGCAGGTTTTGGTGATAATTGTGTTCTAATTCTGTACTCTGTTAATTTTCTAATTATTACACTGTGCATAGCTTACCTATTAATTTTTGGATAAGCAGTATATTTAATTTATGAGAAAAAATGATGAATTCTAGTTGTTGCATATTATATGTCCTACAATTTAAGGTTTCATTCAGAGGAATAATAAATAAAAAGATAAAATAACTTGTTTCTAATAAAATGAAACATCTTAGAAGGATCTCTCAAGGATATAATAAGAATAATGAATTGTAATCCTAATAGCCAAGAATCTACAATTTAAAAGCAAATATAACCTCATGAATGGATTATAGAAGAAATTAAGGAGAAAAATAATATCCTGAGACAAACAAAAATGAATACACAATACATCAAAACTTATGGGACACAGTAGAAGAAGTCCTAAGAGGGAGGTTTATATTAATAAACACCCACAGAAAAGAAGAAAAGAGTACAGCAAACTAAAAAACTTTTGCACATCCAAGAAAATGACCAAGAGCCTGAAGAGACAACCTGAGGAATCGTAGAAAATCTTTGCAAACCATTCATCTGTTAACGGGTTAATACTCAAAACATACAAGGGGTTCAAAGAACTCAGTGGTTAGAAAACACAACCTGATTGAAAATGGACAAAGGACTGGAGTAGACGCTTCTCGAAACAAGACATATGAATGTTCCACAGTTATATTTTTAAAATGCTCATTATCACCACTTATCAGGGAAACACACATTAAAATCACAGGAGACATCCCCTCACACTTGTCAGAAAGACTATTACTCAAAAGACAAAAGATAACAAGTGTTGGAGAGGATGCAGAGAGAAGGGGTCTCTTCAACACTACTGATGGGAATGTTAGAGTAGTATAGCCATTATGGAAAACAGTATGGAGGCTCCTCAGAAAATTAAAAGCATAACTACCATTTGATGCAGCAATCTTACTAGTGGGTATAAAAAATCTTACTTATATGTGGAACCTAGAAAAGTTGGCCTCATATAAACAGTGTAGAATATTGGTTATCAGGGGGCTGGTTGAGTGGGGTTGGGGGCATGTTGATCAACACATGAAATTTCATTTAGATAGGAGGAGTAAATTGAAGATAGCATACAACTCAGTGACTATAATTAATAACAACATAGTCCTGAAAATTGCTAAGAGAATATATATATATTGGTGGTACTGGGGATTGAACCTTGGGGCATTCTACCTCTAAGCTACACTCCCAGCCCTATTTTATTTTTTAGTTTGAGAGCCGGGCATTTTGGTGCATGCTTGTAATCCCAGTACTTTGGGAGGCGGAGACTGGAGGATTCGGGTTCGAGGCTAGCCTCAGCTCTCTCTTTCTCTCTCTCTCTCTCTCTACTTAGTGAGGCCCTCCGCAACTTTGTGAGACCTGGTTTCAAAATAAAGTATAAAAAAATAGGGCCAGGGTTGTAGCACAGACGTAGAACACCCTGGGTTCAATCCCTGGTACCACAAAAAAAATATATATATATACATATACATATATATATATTTTAGTTTGAAACAGGGTCTCACTAAGTTGCTGAGGACCTTACTTTGTTGCTAAGGCTGGCCTAAAACCTGTGATCCTCCTGTCAGCCTTCCAAGTACTGGAATTATAGGTGTGTGCCACCATGCCCAGTGTGCTTAATAATTTTGAAATAGGTAAAAATGATACGAATCATGTATCATTAAGATATTTCTAGATAACATTAATTCCAATCAAATAGGTTTAGTGAATAAAAAGAAACTGGGAAATGTCTATTTTTCTTGTTAGAGCTTTTCAGAAAAGAATAGTGGTTTTGCAACATAGATTGGTTTTCATGAAGACATTTTATTTTAGGATTTATATACTGATTTATTTATCATATTTTCTATTAGAATGAAAAAATCACACCAGAACTACAGAATCGTGTAGCAAAAAAAAAATAGGTTGGATGTTTTAAGCTACAGAAGTTTAGAAAATGACAAGGGAAGAGAAGTTGAAGCAATGCATTTTGTTGAGTATTTAAGCAAGAAGTTAACATTTTATAGAGGTTGATGGGAAAACATTCATTATGCCCAAACTAAAAACATAGTCGCGATGATAATTTCAGACATACTATGCAAAAGTAATTGTTGTTAAGTGGTGATAGATATTTGGGAAATAACAATAAAATGAATTATCACAGACCAAAAACTTTAAGCCAAAAGTGATTATCATTCCCACTTGTCAGTGCTAGGAAAATACTTGGGTGAAGAGCAAATACCTTGACTGTAATCAACATGTTAGAGAGGAAACTGCAAACTGTCAAAATTCTAGACATTTTTTTTTTATGGAGGCAGCATATCAATGAAAAGTTTATTGAACCATTAGGTGAACTTACAGTAGAAGCTATGCAGAATTAAAGATTTAAAGAGATATATGCACTTTAAAATGGTTTTAGATATTCTTTATTAGAAATAATTTCTTTCTTAAGTTGAAAACCCATTAGGAAGCCTTTAAAGTGTCAAGTGTAATGAGAAAGTCTTGTCAGAATATATAACTCCTATAACTGGCTAGGTAGGAAGAAGACAGAAATTTCTTCATTTGCCGTTAAAATAAGTTTATATCTCTAAATGCCAATTAGCAGGCCCCCATTGACTCTTGGCTATTCATTCCTTAATGAAATCATAAATGTTGCTGCAGAGCAGTTCTGCACATCTCCCCAGAGTGCAGCAAAAGTATCGTGAGATGGATGTTGGAAGTGGGCCATGGCCCACCTGCGGCAGCGGGGTTCTGATTTCTGTGAGCAGCAGTGGACAGGTGCGGCAGGACGTGCGGGGCATCTGGCTTAGCCATCATGTATGTGTACATCTGGAGAAATGTCAAAGCCGTAATTAACACAAAGGCATATTCTTTCACTATATTTTGCAGCCCCCCAAATTCCCATAGCAGAGCACATCATCATTTCCTTCTGAAATTTAGCTCTTCAGAACCTCAAATAATGCTGACTTAAGAGAACTGTTAACAATAGCTGCCTTTCCAGCTCTTTAGAAACCCAATAAAAACAAACATTTCAATATAAACAAAAAAGGGTAATATTTATTTTAAAAGTTTTAATATTGAGAACATTTTCAATCTTTAAGAAAATACTGTTGTAAATAAGCTCAAAAGAATTGAGTTTAGATTTCCTAAAACAAATTCAGAGAAACTGAAAAAAAAATAAATTAATCAGAGCAGATTCAGGAAAATATCAAAGGTAAATACATTGCAATTGGAAAATGAAAAAAATCAGAATTTGTAAAGCTGTTTCTTCTTAATAACTGTACTTTCATTATAAAAATAGCTCCATTGTCTTTATGCTAAATGTCTTTTATTTTAATGATGCTCTAAACTTGTAGCTAAGGGATATATAAATGCTGAGAACTTACTTTTCTGACATAGTGGCTGTACACCTTTGATAATAAACCCAAATTCCTCAACATACAAAAGTATCTCATTTTCATTACTGGACTCCTTCCACAAGAATTAATTTATCCATATTAACCTCTTTTGTTTTCATTTCTGAAGTAAATAATATATTACATATTATCTCTATGCAATAAAACACTATATCATATATTGTATTTATGCAATAAATGTCTTTATATAACATCAGTTCTTTTTTTTATAATTCTGACTACTTACCATAAAATATCAAACAGATTTTTTAAAACAAAAAAGATTCCAGAAAATAAAGATGGAAGAGAAATGGACTCTCTTTAAAAATATTTTCAGGAGGTCTAGAATATTTCTTCATCATTCTTAATTTCTCATCTTTTTCTTGAAAAATTTTGAGGTATTTAAAATTTTTAGAGGGTATAAAATTTACTTTTCACATAAGTGATTTCAGGTGATAAGATATTAAATCTACTACAATGAGAAAAAATAAAACCTATATTACTAGTCAAGCAAAGAAAACACTGAACCTGTTCTATCTCAAAATAGTAATGGGAGTATATTTAGTTCACAGTTCCTCATAACCATTTCTGAAAACAACAGAAAAGAATGAAAGAAGCAATGTAGACACTATGGTGTAAAAACTAAGGAAAACATAAAAGAAGTGAAATATTAGCAGATACTTTATAAGTGATCTACATTAGAAAATAAGTTTTCCCTGACATATATCAAAATGTATAATTACAATGCACCAATAAATGAACATAAAAAGTTTAAAAAAAAGAAAATAAGTTTTCAAAGAAATGAGAAATTTCCATAAATTTTTCTTGTGTAAGAGAAATTTGCAATGACTGCTCTTGACCTTCAAGAGAAAATAACTGGATTTAAAAAAAAACACAAGAATTATAAGTTAGAGTGAGATGACAGTTAAACTGGCATATTTCAGAAAAAAATGGAAAAATATATTATAGACATGAAAAACATATGTGAAGCCTCAAAACACAGAATAAACATGAGCAAAACAATTCAATACCCGGTGCACAGGCTAGAGAAAGAGAAGACTGGACAATAACACTTATAAAATTGGTACAATATAAGACAATATACATGGAAGGCAAATTTAAGAGAACCAACACATTAACAGTATATGCTTTTTAAAATGTCACAGAGGAAATGAAAGGGAAACATCTGAAGATAAAATAGAAAAAAATATAGGAAGACCTGAAACTGCAGCTTGAAACAATACTCCAGATCCCAGGAAAAATGGAAAATTATCAAGTCCAGAGTGTATACTGAAAAAGTAACTGAATTCAGTGGCTAAAAAAAGAACCTACACATACTTAGGGAGGAAAAAAATCACTAAGTAAGGCAAATATTAAGCCACCCTTAGGATTCTCTATACAATATTCAGTGCCACATAATAAGGAGGTTTGTCAAAATATTCTAGAGGAAGCTATGACTTCCATTTCATACTAAGTCTCACAAATTCAAAGCTCCTTAGGAATGTGTAATGTAGCTGATTTAAAAAAAATCGACCTGATGGCAAATTTCAACCATCCCAAAGATATATCAAAATAAAATAAGAACCAAGAATGGAAAGGAGCTATGTAAATGATTAAACAATGCTCTCAGAATCCATCAGCACATAGAATTGAAATTTATCTACTATGTAAAGTAGAGTCAAAAAACAATGGAAAATTCCTAAACCTGGCAGGCATCCTAGGGCTCTGCTGCAAGGAGCAAACACCAGGAAGAGGGCAAGGGGGCTTGGGGCAAAAAAGCCAAATATGTATTATTTGAAAACAAGGATTTAACAGATAATTTATAAACTGGAATCAGGTAATATATTTAAAAACAGTAACTTTCTGAACTTTTAAACTTATATTTTTATTAGATTTAATTTGGGATCTATTATATATTCTTGTGAAGAACATCTATTTGGTCATCTTAAACTTTAATGCACATTGTTATATAAAATTAAAGTTTAATTCAGCTGTTTGAATGAATAAAATGCTTTATAAACATATTGACAGTAAAATTACATTTTTGTGAAGTTCTTTTTTAAATATATATTTGTTTATCCTTCTCTATATGGTGAAGAAATGCTTGAGATAGTGTTAATCCACTATTAATTCATCATTGGTGGTACATTCTAGGTGATTAAGAAAACCAATCTTAATATTTTGTATATTATTTGATAATTTTATATATATTCTCACTAATGCAGGTAGTCATCCTTTAAGAAATAAATTGAATCCTTTATAAGATATATGCACATTTCTTTTCTAACACACCTGTGTGTGTGTGTGTGTGTGTGTTTGTATCTAGGTGTATGTGTGTGTTATGGATGGGAAAATCTCTAATCCATGGAATTGTTCACATTTCTTGTGAATAGCTCTGTATTTTTAAAATGTGAATATTTTGACATATTTAGTAATTGTATACCTAATTATTTTATTGAATTTTATGCATATATGATATAAGATATATAGTTTCACAAGCAGTAAAAGAAAGTATTTAATTAATATAAATACATTCATCATAGATTTTGTATCAAACATAAGTAAATTCATAAATATTCAGTATAAATATATTAGCTAATTTTATTAAAGTATGTTTGTATTGAATCTAAAATGAAGGTAAAATATAAAAGAAATTAAAAACCACATAGCAATAAAACTAAATGAGACAAAAAATGTTGATAGACAAATGAATGAATGAAATAATCAAATCTTACCAACAATAACATAAGAGAAGGGGAATGACCTTATTGCATGAAATAAAAATTTAGAACCCACAATGATTTTGGAAAATTTAAACAAACTTATTTCCTACTGATCCACTCCTGATCTAACACTCTCTACCTCTGAAACAAGGGGTTAACATAATCCTGGGACTTCACACTCATTTCTCCAGTTAGGAAGAAGCAATTTGAAGGGTGAGCAGACACTGGGCTCCACATAACCACCCTGGGATTGGACTACATGCTACCAGGCGCCTTTCCTTCTTCCAGGGCACTAGCTAAATTGGAGAAATGCCTTTTCCAGACAAGTGGGATACAGGACTACCGGTGGGAGGTTTTAGGTCACCTCAGAGGGTAGAGCTGATCTCCAGGCCCCAGCCTGAAGGGCAGGACTCAGCACTCTGTACTCTCCCATCCTGTCATAGCCACCCCTCTGGGAGAAAAAGGTCAAGCAACATCTGACCTCAAATTCTAGTTTAGATTGGAGAAAAAATCCAGAGATCAAATAGAAATACCTGGACAGAGTCAGTCTATTAAGTATAAGTACAATGAGAAGAAATGGGAGGAGAAACTGTACAAAGATACTGCAAGAGAGAAAGAGGAAGGAAGGAAGGAAGGAGAAGAAGGAAAGAAAGAAATGAGAGAAGGGAAGGAAGGAGGAAAAGAAGAAATATAATAAAACTTGTTATAAAATAAAATATAGCCTGAGAAACAGAAGAAGGCATGCTTATATAATGGTAGGCATTATATAAACATAAATTAAGTAAAAATAAAAATTCAGCGACACTAAGGTGAAAAGCGTAATGAGAAAGGACACAATGAACATAAGTAAAGAATGCAAAATCTAACCACATCACTACAGATGAAATATATAAATTTGTGTCAGCAGGCACAGAATAGAAATAGTTGAAACGAGAATGAATGACATAGAACAGCTTACAGTTCAAAAGAAATGAAAAAAAGTGGGAAATAGAAAATGGAGACCCGGATATGGGCATTGAAAGGGCACAGTAGATATCCTGAAAATGCAAATACAGGTATATCAACCGTTATAGTTATAAAATATCCCCTAAAGAGCTCATTTGTTAATGTTTGGAGCTGATGTAATTGAGTCATGAGGGTCATAATCCCAGCAGTGGATAAATCCATTGTAATGCATTTATCTATCTGGGGTGTGGCCTGGCCCAGTAGGGTGTGGCTGGAGGTGGGTCCCTGGGGGTGTGGCCTTGGGGATTATATTTGGTTCCTCCTCCCCCTGCTCTCTCTTGCTTCTGTCCTCCATGATGTGAGGAGCACAGCCCATGTGCTCTCCCTCTCTCTGCCTCCCGCTGCCATGCCCTGAAATCCACCGTCCCCAGCCTCACATGGACTAAATCTGAAACTGTAAGAAAATAAGTCCTCTTTCCTCTAAGTTATATGATCAATCTTTTAGATTATAGTTGCAAGCATGCTGAGCGTAAAATCAACAGAGAGGCATTTTCAGCAGGAGGTGACACACCAAAGGGAGGACACAGGAATTCTAAGTACTACTGGAGTTAAAAACCAGCGCTGAGAAGGGAGGACATGCAGAAAGCTCAGATGTCTCCAGAGCTGGGAGAAGAGACTAGAGAAAAGCCAGTGCTATTTAGAGGGAGAAGATGGGACTCTGAAATCTCCTTCAAAACAAAAGTATTGTTCAATATCACGAGGAAAGGCATTTTCAAACAGGATTCTATCTATGCCTATTATATGAGCAACTCCATGATGAAATACAGACCATCCATAGTGTAGAGACAGAGTGTAAAAGCAGAAGTAACTCCATTTTACAAAACCCCCTTCTCTACTGAGAGTAGCTGAAAAGAAGAACTCCACCCAAGGAAAAGAAAAATTTGTAATCCAAGCAACAGTTTGTTCTGTCAAAATGAGAAGTTTTTACTGAACTTTTCATTCAGAGATAATATCAACTGCATAATGTTTGGCTTCTGTTACTAACAAAAAGATAAGTAAACCCCTTCCTACTCAGAGTTTAGTTGGAAATAGCTGATTGGTTATAGATTCATGATGTATGTAACCATGACATAAGCTGTGTGTGCTATTTTTAAATCGGTATTTAAATCATAAATGCTGTATGCCTTTACAAACCCTGCTCACTTTGACTCCAGTGCCCAGTTGTTGGAGTCTTCTTTGAGATCCACTCTGAACCGCTGGCCGCCAGCTTAAAAGAAATAAACAGCTTCAATTCGATCTTTACTTTGGTCTCCCTTGATCTCTGTGATTTCTCGCTAACCTGGGGTATAACAATAGACAAGTCAAAATAAAGAAGTCATGAACGGTATGCAGCAAACAGGCCGAGGCTGAGAATTAAACTCATCTAATCAAAGAAACAAAATTACATATCTGAATGGGATATGAATGCAATAAAAGACGACAGGGGTCAAATAATCCAAGCAGTAGCAATAGGCAAGTCAGGGTGACTTAAGAAGGAAGTATGTGACTACTAAAATCTTATTTATATAGCATGGTATCAATCTCATAATAGTTAAAGTGTAATCATGTGGGTTAAATAAAACCATAATGATGTCGAACTCAATATGGATATCCAAGTCTCTTTTCTAGATCTTGAAGAGATTGTTTAAGGCAATGATATCTTTTGTGGTGAAGAAATATTTCTGTGAATATGTGTCCCTTCAGTATCATTTCTTTTCTTCAATTCAATTAAAACTGAATTTAATATATTTTAAGCATGTCTAATGTAATTTTGTTATTATAAAATCATTTCTTTCTCTTACTCTGCACCTCCTCATTCATTGTCAACATGTGTCTCTGTTCACATTTATGTCAATTTACGTGGTCATGATGTCAGATCATCACTGTCGCTACCTGTTTTATTGCTTTTTTCTCTGTCTCCCCTTTTATAGCCTAGTATTTTTGAAGAGTACATATTATTTTGGTAAATGTACTTGCTATGCCCAAAATACAATAAGAATCACACCAGTAGCTAAGTGGGGAAAATAAAAAAAGAGATAATGAACAAACTTATAATCACAAATAATTAATGAAAATAAGAGGGCGATGTGGGAAGGTTTAACCTTACTGATAAAATAATAAAGACATGGGACTTTTTTAAAAGGCATGGGGAGATCATATTTTCCCATTTCAGAGAGATCATTGAAAGAAGAGCTCTACTAGTGTGGCACAGTAGCCCATGCCTGGAATCCCAGTACTTGGGAGGCTGAGATAGGAGTATTGCAAGTTCTAGGACAGCCTTAGCAACTTGGAGCGACTCCCAGCAACTTAGTGAGACCCTGTTTCAAAATAAAAAAAAAATAAAATAGGGCTGGGGGTGTAGCTTAGAGGTAGAATGCTTCTGGGTTCAATCCTGAGTACTGCAAAGAAAGAAAAAAAAAGCTATCCTAACAAATGACTGTGAAGACAAGATCAAAGGAGTCCTAGGAACGTGGGCCAGACAACATTCCAGGACAGTCTGGAATCTCAAATTCCCACATGTGGGATTGATTTATGATTTTTATATTAGCAATTTTTGTAGGAAGCAACCCACAAAAATAAGGTAAAATAGACCAAGAATTGATGCTCGACCTGTAATCCCAGTACCTGGGAGGCTGAGACAGGAGGATTGCAGGTTTGAGGCCAGCCTCAGCAACTTAGCAAAGCCCTCAGCAACTTAGCATGACCCTATTTAAAAATAAAAACAAAAAGAGCTGGGGGTGTAGCTCAGAGGTAGAGTGCCTCTGGGTTCAATCCCCCAACCAAACCAAACCAAACAATATATATATATATATATATATATATATATATATATATATTATCTTTGCATTACATATATATATATATATTTCATCTTTGCATTACTTATAATACAAAGTATAGATGGCACCTCATATCTCCCAAATGAAACATTCTAAATAGACTGAATTATGCACTTATGACCTAATACCATACTGATATTAGAGTTAATGTTTCAAAAATTTTTAAAGAAATTAAAAATACTTGCAATGTTAGGTTGAAACGTGTATTCAAAATCAGATGTTCATATCCTTCATAAAGTATGAACTAAAACAAGTGCATAAAGTCAACTTGGAATTTAACATGCTAATATTTTACAATGATTTCTTCTGGATTGTTTGATTAGAAAGAGTGAATTTTTATACTTTTCATAATTAAAAATATAAGTAAGTCTTGGCTGCTTTCTAAAATTTTCACTGTCAACATTATTATTTCACTAATTATGAATAAAAAAGACATCTAAAGAAGACCTGATATATTTAATTATTTTGTCATTCTGACATACGGTATGAGTATTTATTTAGGGATGAAAATTATGTATATAGCCATTATACTTGGGTTTCTCATGGACTAAGACAGTCTGTGTATTGGAATATTCTTTGCCTTGCTTTTAGTCTTCATGGTCTGTCATGCACACAATGTAATATTGCTTCCTTTTAGGTCTTGTTATTTTTCACAGTTTTAGTTAGAAAATCTTCCAATTACAATGTCAATATTCTAGTTAAATATAATAACAAGTGAAGACTAAATGTAGTAGAGTGTAGATGGATTTTTCTTTTTAGTGAGATGTTACTTAATGAGTTTATTTCAAAACAAAATTAAGCTCAAAGTTAATAAACTCAGCCCAGCAGCTAACCTACTACACTCAAAGTTAGAAGGTACCACTTTTCATTTTCATCGCTATGAAACTGTGAAATTTCCCACTATTTTCATTTGTAAAATGGTTATTATAGTTCTTTTTTTTATGTACCCACCTTGCAGGGATGCTGTGAGGATTAATGAGATCATTCCTATAAAGGATTTGAGTTCCTTGGAGATGAGAGATATAAAAATGTTATTATTATCCTGTCATTCATATATTAGCTTGCTCACTCTTTCAGGACCTGAAGGTAGAATCAAACAGAAACAAATTCTGATCCACAGTGAGAAATATTTAATGAGATTTTTTCCACTTTTTCCATGTTTAATACCTAAGCTTCCCAAAGCTTGATATATTAAATTCATTTCAAAGACCTTTTTGCATACCAATTTGATGTCTTTTATGTATAAATCTGGCTGCTTTAGGTTAAGTTTAAAGTAAAATCAGATGTGCATTACTTGCATTTGTTTGAAATGAAGTCCACTACTTTTGGCTGAATTAATGTATATTCGAATCTATTAAATTAAGGTCTAATATTATGCTCTTAAAAAATAAAGAAGAGTAATCCAGATACCCATGCCTCAATTAAATTATGAGTTAAATTTTTTGTTTTCTGGTATTATCATTACTTCTTTTTCAATATTTTCTGTTAATTTTATAGGTTCAAGCACTCTAAACGGCTATTGTATTATTTTTCAGCTTTAAGAACTGAAACATATCTTTCTTGTAAAGCCAAAGAAAGTATTAAAACCTGTACTAGAGACTGTTTGTTGAAGCTGAACTATAATGTTTTCCATTTCACAGACTGTGAAAGCATACATCTCTCCAAACTGTGGTGTGGCTACAGGCTTCACAGCAAAGTGTAAATAGTCTTCCAAATTGTATTACTTTACTTACCAGCTCATCAAAGACTTTATTTAATTCTCTATGACTGATATTTGATATATGATCACAAATATTAAGTTTATCGAGAAAATATTGGAAGAGATTTGGATGAAGTTTTCACATTATTCCCTTAAGAGAGTGTTGCACAGTGATGAAAACATTACTAAAATAAAACATCCAGATAATGTTTAAAATCTTGGCTGAAACTTCAGACTTTCTCATTAATGTTATGCTTCCTGCAATATTTACAAAACCCAACAAGTTTTGGTATTGATATTTCTCATGAAATCAAACTTTTTCAGCACTGATAATAATTTCATATATTATTTTCTATATTTTCTTCAGCTACTTTAGATTAACAAACAACAAAACACCTTAAAATATCCTCAAACTCTTACATTTTGTGCTTTAAATTTTTATGTAAAAGTCAAATATTCATAAGTGAACTTTTACTGTAGTTTGTTTTCCAATTTTTTTTTTTAGTTTGAGCAGTTATATATCTCACAACCAGTGCCACCATAAATTAATATGGCAATAACATAAGCATGATAATACTGTTTTTTAAATTACTTCAAATGTTTCATATTTTGATTTATACTGTTAAATATAATTCTAACATTCTGTTAATATTTTTCTTCTTTATTTTATCTATCTAGCTTACTTGTTCATTTTAAACATTTTTAATTTTGAAAAAGTTCAAACTTACAGAAGGTAAAAGAGTAGTAAAATGAAGGTATAATCCTTAAATAAGTCACAATTTGTTAAAGTTTTGTAACTTTTATTTCTGTTCTCTCTTACATATACACACACACATAGTGTTTAACTGGTTACATTTTATAAAAATAGTGATATTCTCTTACATAGTTAGATCCTCCAAATTGTCCCAAAATTCTCTTTGAAATTTTTTTCTTTATTCAGATCCAATCAAGATTTATATATTCTATTTGATTGTTCTATCTCTTTATTCATCTTAGATTAGAACACTCCCCTTACTCTTTTCTTGCCGTTTTGGGCAATATTCTCATTTCTGTAATCCAAAACAACTGATCACACCACTTAGAGGAAGAAAGACTTATTTGCTCACAGTTTTGGAGATTCCAAGGCTTCAGTTCATGTGAGGCTGGGTTTGCAGAGCTCAGGGCATGACGGTGGGAAGCAGAGAGGGGGAGAGAGCAGGTCTCTGTTCTCACATCATGGAGGCCAGAAGCAAGAGAGACAGAAAGCAAGGTGATTCAAAGACACAAGCACAGTTCATACAGCACACCCCCAGGGACCTGCCTCCTACAGCTACACCCCATCTGCCTAGGTTGCCACCAGTAAATCCGTGGCAACCCTCGTGACGAAACTACATCAACTCTGAATATTAATACAGGAACTCTTCAGGAGACATTCCATATCTAACTATAACACACTGAAGTTTTTTAAAACTACAATTTGTCTTGGATTTCATCCCTATAAATGTAAAATTCTGTATTCTGTATGTATTTGAGTATTTCCTTGTGATATAAACATGTGCAACACCTATGGCGACATTTAAAAATATAAATGATATGATTCCATCATTTTAGTGATTGCGTTTATCAGTGATATGAAAGTTGATCCCTTGGTGGTGAGCTTGCTTCTGTCCATCATAAGGTGGCATGTTGCCCTTTACCCTTGTCAAGCAGTGAGTTCTCTGTGGGTGGCAATTTGAGATCATTCTAGATTATGCACCTGCTTTTCACCCATTGACTTAGCATCAATATATGATGCTTGTCTGAATCAATTATTATATTCAGGTTTGCATGTATTGATATTCTAATTTTTATTCCCCTATATACCTATAAATTGGCCTTCTGTTTCCCCTCTCTTATTTTTTGTATGAGTATTACTACCTAGGACATGTTCACAGATTTGTCTTTAATTCCGTGTACCATAAATATTGCTATAAGGGCAAATTGTTCCAATTTTATAAGCACAAAAGCTGAAGAATGAGCTTCTGTTTTGTTTTTGTCATGATTCTGGGGTTAATTTTTATATTCCATGTGATGATTTTATTTACATAATTGACATATAAGATGTATCAATTTTTCAACTAATTTTATAATTAGTTGAATTATAAGATGAACAAAATGTGATTGCCATTTGTAAAGATGTGTTTTCACACCTTCAACTTTTAACATTTGGCCCTTGGACATAATTTCCATCCAACATTAACATCAATAGCAACTCACAATTTTTAATATCAAGATTTCTATTCCAAAAACTAAATTATTATATTTTATTATTTTACTTTGCTTTGTTTTTCAACAGTTTTTTAAATATTTTAAGGCTTCTGATCTTTTTTAAAGTATCAATTTATTTGGGTTAAAATGCTATTTTGTGTTTTTCTTTTTCAGTACTGGGGATTGAACCCAGGGGCATTCTACCTCTGAGCTATACCACCAGCCCTATTTTATATTCTTTATGTTGAAACAGGGTCTCACTAAGTTGCGGAGGGCCTCACTAAGTAGCTGAGGCTGGCCTGTGATCCTCCTGTCTCAGCCTCCCAAGTACTGGGATTACAAGTGTGTGTGCCACCACGCCCAGCTTATAATGTATTTTGAATACGTTTTTCCATAGAGGTGAAATAAGGGCTTAGGGTCATTTATTATTTTTATTTTTTCTTACAGATGGGGTCAGTGTCTACTGGAGGTCTATGCCTGCCTCTTCTGCTGGGAGCTGGGATGAGGGTGAGCCAGGTCTCTGTATCCCTGGCCTGCCCTAGCTGGGCAGGGCTGCAAGGTGGAGGGAGGTGGCAGAAGCTCTGGCCACACTGGTCTGGAGTCTAGTGACAGGGAGGGAGTGAAGGGGGATGAGCAATGCTCATGGTCACCTGCCGCGGAGACACTACACCATGGCTCTCAGCTGCAGTGACGATGAGCTTTGTGTTTTTGGCCAAATCTTCCCAGACTGGCCTTTCTGCTGTGCTTAGTTTGAGGGGTAATGAGGGTGGATAGGGCACAAGTGCTAGAGACTTTGGCTGTTACCCACAGAGACCTACTTGATTTCCTTGAATAATTATTTGAAATGTGTTGCATGGCCTTCGGATGTTTTCCTGATGCTTTACGATTAGTTTTTGATACTGGTAACCAGTTGTGGTGTCTCACTTGGGAGCAGCTCCATGGAGCGCCTCCTTTCTCCATTCCAGGAGCTATCTCTCTGCTATGTTTCTTTTTCAATTATTATTAAAGATGTGCTAGAGGTTTTCTTCTTGCTTGGGTTGCAAATATTTTCTAGTTAGTACTTTTTTTAGATATGCTTTTATGGCCTCTTTTTATTCAAAGAAAACCTCACAACTTAGTTTTAATGTGCTTTGTAAGTAGCATTAGAAGCTCATTCCCAGGCCCAGCATGATGGCACACGCATGTAATCCCAGTTCTTGGGAGGTTGAGACAGGAGGATCATAGGTTCAAGTCCAGCTTCAGCAACATAGCAAGACTCTCAGCAACCTAGCCAGACCTTGTTTCAAAATAAAAAATAAAAAGCTGGGAATGTAGTTTGGAGGTAGAATGCCCACTGAGTTCAGTCCCCAGTACCATATATAAATAAATAAACAAACAAATAAATAAACTATTCCCTATCTCAAAATCATAGACATTTTATATTTATATATTTAATCTACTATGTTTGATTTTTTATGTTATAGATTAATTGAATTTTATCTTTTTCCATAAATAAAACAATTGTCACATGAACACATTAAATAATCTATCATTTTCTCACCAATTGTCAACTGATGCTCTGTCATAAATCAAGTTCCTACATACATTTGAACAGTGCCTGCAGTCCTATTACATTCCACAAGCTATTTGTCCATCCCCAGGACCAAGTCCACATTATCAAACTGCTTCAATTTTGTAGGAAGTTTTGATATTTGGAAGGACAAATCTCACCAAATTGTTTTGTTCTTCACTTTCTTTTCTCATTATCCTTTTTCCTCTCTCTCTCCTCTTTCTCCTCTCTTTCTCTTCATACTCTTCCACTCCTTCCTCCTTTCCCCTTTCTTTTATTAGCTTGCAAAGGGCTTGCATTAAAAAGAACCACCACAAAAACAAAAACAACTGCTTGGTCTTATTGACTCTTACAATGTTTCCTATTTCGTCAATCTTCATTTTTATTATTCTTTCTACACTTTGCTCAGATTTGTTTCTATAATTGTTTTTCTAACTTCATAATTTATATTCATAGCTCATAAAATATGGCGCTTCTTTCACTTTAAAATTAATCTATTATTCTCTAAAAAGTATTTAACTGCATTAAGAAGTCTTATGTATAGTATTTCCACTATGTCCATTCTAAATAGTTTTATATGTCCATGATAATTTCATCTTTGATATGTCAGTGTTTAGGATTTAATTATTTGTTTATTGTTTCCAAATTAAACAAACTGTTGTAGCTATGTTTTCAGTGATGTCTCAGATGTGAGTCAAAATTAAGTGCCCCCCTTGGGTGCTGTTTTCTTCTTGCTGTAGTCATTAGGTCAGGCTTATTGACTATTGTGCCAGTTACAAATGTATTGCTTCTTCATTTCACGTCCACCCTGCATGTGGTTCTAGAACATTCTTCTCTTACCAAAGAGGTAGTCATTAGGTCAGACTTGTTGACTGTTGGGCCAGTAATAAATTTCATTCCACGTCCACCCTGCATGTGGTTCTAGAACAGCCTTCTCTTACCAATAGAGCTGAGCTAAGTTACAGAGGCATGGAGGGGCCTGGAGGGAGGGAAGGAGTGAGCTCGTCTCAGCAGACTCCTGCAGTGCCAGGTGGGCAGGTTCTGATGGCACCTGCTGCTCATACGGCTGCTTCCCCAGCACACCACCTTCTTGGTGGCTTCAAAAGATAAATGGGATGTCTCCTCTCAGAAGTTGGTTGCTCCTGACAACTCGGATGGGAGACTGTTTCTCAGTGTGTTCTGACAAGTGTGCCACCCTGGGACCTTCTTGGCCCCTCTGTGAATTTGTGCCCTGTGCAACAAGGTCTAGGTCTCAGCCCTGGCAGATGCAGGGAAGGGAGGGGGCACCTACAGAAATTTTCTTTCTTTAGTTACTGCTGGAGTCCTAGAGGTAGAGGATGTTCTGAAACCTTCTGTTCTTATAGTCTTTAGGATTAACTTTATCCATAGTAACCCAGCAGCTATAGTTAATAATATTTATTAAAATGTCCCTGTTCAAATTTCTGTGTGATTTGTCTCTTGACTGAACCCTGACTAATATAATAGGGCTGTTCTAAAACGTGATATTTTCTTGCTATCTACTTCTGTCTTAAAGAGATAGATTATAGTTCCCCACACTAATAGTAGATTTGAACCATCATTATAGTTATTCTGAGTCTTGCTAAGTATATTTTGAAGTAATAACATTAGAAGTATATAAATTTATATATTTATTCTTTATCCAATTAATGAATTTTTTAATCATTATAAAGACCAACATTATCTCTGAAATCTGTTTTTTTCCTGGTTTAAATATACTTGCCTCAACCTTACTTTTGTGGCATTTACCTGGTATAAATTTTTCACATCATTTATCTTCAAACCTACCATTGTCTTGACACTTCAGAAGATTTTGTTTGCTCAATTAAGTTTAGCAATCTTTATCTTTCTTCTGTTAGTTTGAAAGTTTACTTATTATTCTTAATTTCAGTGGGTCCTAGATATTATATGTGTACAATTTTATGTAATCTAAAGATTATCAAGAATTTTATTTTTATCCTTTTTTTTTTTGTTCAGGGGATTGAACTTGGGGCATTCTACCTCTGAGCTACACTGCTACAACTCTAAGCCCCATATTAGTTTTTGTCTGAAACAGGGTCTTGCTAGGTTGCTAAGTCTGGTCTTGAACCTGTGATCCTTCTTACTCAGCCTGCCAAGAACTGGAATTACAGGTGTGGGCCACCAAACCTGGCTTTATCCTATTTTAAAACAATAAAATCATGTTTTAATTTTAATTGTTTTTTCAAATTATAAACTCTTGGAAACATTGTTAGCTGTGCTCTTTCTTGCTTTGCATACACAAATTAGGCAACATTATAATTGTTATGTATAATTGATGCTTATGTATATAATTTCCATGTTTATAAATATCATCCATGTGAAGTCTTCTCGTTATTTATCATTGACTTTGTCTTTAAAGATGTGGTCATTGCAGCAATTTTAAAAATCAGTAACACAACCGGATTTGCTTTAAGTTGGACAGCATCTAGTCCACTGTGGACATGAAGGCAGGAAATCCGATTTCCAAAATGACTATGGAGAGTAGAATAAGAAATAATAAGGCTGTAAGGTGTAAGCAATGAGTAGTTCAAATAGCATGGGGTAAAAGCAAGAGTTACATGGAATCTAAAATGGTCTGGAAAAGTGCTTCGGGGTAAGAGTTACATTAGGCAGTCATTGAAAAGAAAAGATGGAGGATATATCCAAGTGACGGATTCTTTTACCTGGACAGGCATTGGCATGAAGATTAGTGGAAATGGCAAAGAGTTAGTGTCAGTCATTTCTACCCTTCTGTTTGAGGTGCCTCTGAAACATTCACTTGGAGATGTATACTAGGGAGATAGAAATTCAAGTTGAAGATATGAAGTGGCCTGGAGTCGCAGCCTGGGAATCGTGCTGTGGAGGTGGGTGAGGTCGAATGTGCACAGTGGGAAGGCGGGAAGGCCTGATTGGGCATGTATGGGCTCCAGCCCCCTCCTCTGAAAGTGTGCAAGAACTCTGGGAAGACCATCTTCATGTGGCTCTCCCAATCCCGGCCTGAAAGATGCCATTATCATAGCCACTTCACTTCAAAGTTTTGAAATGTAAGAAAATGTAGTTTGGGGACACACATTCCTGCTTAAGTCTGGTTTTTCTTTTTTTCTTACACTTTCCTTTTTTTCCCCCATCACTTTTTGGTCTTCGCTCTCATTACAGTCCAACTTGTAAAACACTTTTTTTGGGTATATTTTATAGCATTTTTATAAAGAAATAGTCTTCTACATCAGTGAGCAAAATGTTTCTAAAGAAGACTTTTTTTGAATAATAAATATAAAATGATAGTGATTTTAGACTCATTTAAGTTTCCAAGTGCTGTAAAGAAAACTGTAAAACTCAAAATGAAGAAATCAGATATTCAGATCTTCTGACTGTAGTAATTTCTCACCTTTCACTTACTCAAAAAGCTTCCTGTAATTTTAGGTTTTTGCCAAGTACATGTCTTTCAACTACAAACTTTCACACCTACAATATAATCCAGATGGAGAATTTATGCTTTTTGAGTACTGAAGCAGATCTATACTACATTACACAGTAAAAGCATTCAGGACAGAATTTAGTTTGATATAGAGCTGAAAAGTTTAACAAAATTCTTTTCTCCCCACATAGTTTAGTCCTGAAGCAAAACTAGCCAAGACCAGAGCTAGTTTATTTGCTCTTCAGGGGATTTACAACATCCCCGGTTTCTCAATCCCATTTGAAAGGGATACCTTTAGAATATGGAACCTTTCATTAGGGAAAATTCCTGAAGTTTACTAGCTACAGGGGTAAAGCGATTTAAAAATTAGGCCGATCCTACAGTGTTCACATGAAATTTTGTTTCTACTACTGATGGCATTTTTTTCTAAATTTAAAGACAGAATTTGAATTTTCTTTCTTTTATGATGCTCTGATAGCTTTGCATCGATATAGATTTTGAGCATTGTAATTTATGTAATTTTTTAAATCTATCTTTTGTAGGTTGAAAACCAAGCTTGTAAATTGTGTTTTCTATTCAGAATGGACTCTATATTAAGTATATGTTTTTATTTATGTTCCATGCATACTTTTTGTTTTTAGAAACTATTTTGTTGAGTGACTGCTATATGTTTTCCCAAATATATTTTAAACTATATTGAAATAGATTGAAAGACAAAAGAGTTTAGGCTGTGCTAAAAAGAATCATAGGGACATGGATCAGAGTTCATCTAAATGTAATTACAATGAGTCACTGATTACTTATTGAACAGGGTAATAGTGCAATTAAAATAATGGCTTATGAAGACTATTCTAGAGTTGTTTGCAGGATAGATGGTTTCAATCATATAATTTCAGATTATTACTTCCAAAGGATTATTTCCTACCTGGGCAAGGAATTCTGCCTCTGTACTAAGGGAAGGAAAGACCTTGCCCTGGTAGAGGCTCTTCTCAAATTCTTTAAGGCAAAAACCCTTGTCAAAATAATTCTACCAAAAGATAGGTCAAATTATAAAGGAGACCAGCAAAATTTAAATTGCATAGAGGATAAATCAGTGATTTATTTCAGAAAGAGCACTAAAAGAAAGATGAAAGTGGTAAGATAAAAAGATGAGAATTTTATGGATAGTTTTAGAATAGATGTTGTCTGAATATAAGAAATTCTAAGATAAGAAAAAAGAATATAAAACAGAAAAAAGCCATCATTAAATAAATGAAGAAGATCTTAATGAGCTAAATAAATACTTATGTTTTTGGTATAAAAGAGTTATAAAAGGCAAGTCATGACTGACAAATCAATGGATACATCGATAGCTAGCTACATAGAAAGTATTGAGTATCATTTTTTGTTGTTGTTGTTAAATTTAGAAATCCTTTGGTAGTCTGGTGAGTTTATAATAGTATGCCAAGACCTTCAGCACATAGTTTGGGAACTATGACCTTATATGATTGCAGATTAAGTAATACAGATTTAATAATCAGGCTATGAGAATACTTTTTAAAAATAATATTATCACCAGTTTACGACTTGTGGACAAGTTATGGAGTAATGCCTTAATGTTAAAGAACGAGTCACACTGAGACCCTGTACTGATGTCCAGCCTGTTCAAGGGTGTTCACACACTCCTCGAGGTCTAGGTGTGATACATGCCAGGACATCCAGAGCCTTCTACATAATACATTTTTCCATGCAGATTTTCTGCCCATAAGGTAAAACTCAGATAAGTAAGTTAAGCCAGGCATGGTGGCACATACCTATAATCTGAGCCACAGCAACTTAGCAAGGCCCTCTTCAACTTAGTGGGACCCTGTTTCAAAATAAAAAAAAAATAAAATACAGCTGGGGATGTAGCTCAGAGGTACAGTGCCCCTGGGTTCAATCGCCAGTACCACACACACACACACACACACACACACACACACACACACACATCCATTTGCTGAGCTATGTCTCAGACATAATTTTGTTAATGATAAGTAAGACAAACTCAAACTGTGAACTTGAGAAGAGTGTTGGGAAATTTGGAAGTGAATGGACCTGCAGATTTTCCTTATTCCTTCCTTGGAGAGGTCAGTAGAAATGCAAGGAAAAGCTCAATGCAGTGCTGAGCTGGATGAACTATAGCTCGGGCTAAATGCAACTCTTTACCCACCGTGTACATAAAGTTTTATTGGAACCCAGCTCTGCTCATTCATCAGCAGATGTTATATAGCTCTCTTTTGCCTATAACAGCAGACTCTAGTAGCTGCAGCAGAACCATATGGTCCACAAAGCCCCAAACATTTATGATCTGGAACTTTACAAAAGTTTCCTGATTCTGCATTAATGTGAGCGTTCTTCCATGAACTCTGTGCTTTGGGGGCCTATTTGTTATTCATTGTGCAATTAGCATTTTGTCACTGTAACCAAAATACCTATGAAGAAAAATTTAGAGGAGGAAAGATTTATTTGACTCATAGTTTCAGAGGTCCAGTTCTTGGTTGGCCGTCTTTAAGGAAGAAACATGGCAGGGCATGGAAGATGAGAGCTGCTCAGCTCATGGCAACCAAGAATCAGAGAGAATGAGGAGGGACCCAAATTACAGATAAAGTCTTAAGACCGCTCTCCCAGTGACCCACTTTCGCCAGCCATGCCCCATATCTAAACCTTGCTGTGTTAGGGACCAGACTCTCAACCCATGAGTTTTGTTATGTGGTGGGGACATTTTAAATCCAAACAGTAACACTCATACTTGGCCCGAAAGAAAGGCAAATAAACTGGGAAAATGTGGGAAACTGAAGTCCACATGCATTAATGATGGTGCAGATGGGTCGTTCTAAAATTATTTTGTTTTTGGAATGTTTCCTGTACTAATGTTCAGATGACAGACATGATCAATTTTCTATAAAGTTATTTTAAACATAATTTTAAAGTCACATGATAGAGATACATTAAAAAGAGATAGAAATACCTAGTTCTGCAGTATACTTCTATTTCCACTATACATCTCTAAGCCAAGAGTCTCTGGAAACTACAAATAGACAGGGTTACTATTAAGGAGCCATATCTTCGCCAACAGAGCAGTGACTGGTCCTAGTCC
This sequence comes from Glis glis, assembly GCA_004027185.1. Lineage (NCBI taxonomy): Eukaryota > Metazoa > Chordata > Mammalia > Rodentia > Gliridae > Glis > Glis glis. The sequence goes on along the minus strand of PVJS01018189.1, from coordinate 8,768 downwards.
TCCACAGCCAACCCACAGGTATCTAGAATCTCAAACAGAATATATATACCTCAGAGAATATGAAGCTAGATTGAGAAGACACTGATAGGCAGACTGGAATAATTTTGGCAATTTGGGGTGGCTGCTATGAATGCGTATAATATTAAAGGTATCAGTCCATGGGACTGCCTTTTGGGTGTCAAAGCATCAGGTTGTTAACTGGCTTTGGGAAAATATTCCCATTATAGCTGATGCAAGATTAATAGCATCTTTTCTTAATAGCATCCAATATGCTTGCTATTATTTCTAGTACACACATCCATGTGAAAGAATTCTGCCCAGCCTTTCAGAGAACATTTTATAAAAAAAATTCCATTGTTATAATTCATAGGAAGTGGCTATGAACCTCAGTACTTTAAATCCAGCTAATAAGAAATGCATCTTTGTTTTTATAATTCAAGTTAATTTCTAATGCATAGGTCCTCTTCCACCAACTACCCTGGTAGAATATCTTACAAAATGTATTCTGGGGGCTGATCCTCTTGGTAGGAGGTCCTCCATTCCCCAGGATTTTATAGTGGTTTCTGTATTTTAGGTAAACAAAATAGGTACTTGAAAAGGAAACATTCTGGATTCTGGTTATTTCCCAATAATGTACAAATAAAATGTCCTGTGCTAGAAATAAAATGATTACAAATGAAATGCTGTCTGTTCTTTCCTCCTTCTCTCTGTGCCCAGCGGGCCTCTTCTGTGTTTAAAACCAATATTCTAAAGCCAATAAAAATCAGTAGTTAAGAATGTAACCTTCAGTTACTGATTAAAGGGTACAGAGTCTTAGTGGGAAATAAAAAAGTTCTGGAGATGAACGGTGGTGATGGTTGGACAACCATGCTAATGTACATTGTGTCCCTGAAATGTACACTAAAAAAGTATTAAAATGATAAATTTGTTTTTTATATATATATATATATATATGTATATATATATATATACACATATATATTACCACAATTAAAAACTAACCTTCAAAATAAAAAAAACTGAGATGTTTTTATAGTAAATCTTTAGATATAAAGTACCAATTATTGCCAACAAGTAATGTTTTATGGAAGATTTTAAAAAAGGGAAACTATTCCAAACTCATTTCATGAAACTACTAGATACCTGATACCTAAATCAGATCATATAAAAGAATAATTTTAGGACTTTCTTATGCATTGACATAGATTTTAATACCTTAAATAATTGATAACAGTAATTGATTGTTAGCAATAAAGCTGGGCGTGTTGGTACATACCTGTAATTCTAGTACTTTGGAGGCTGAAACAGGAGTATTGTAGTTTGGAGGCTATCATGTGGAAATTTAGTAAGACCCTATTTCCAAATTAAAAGGACTAGGTGTGTTGCTCAGGGGTAAACTATCCCCGGCTTCAATTCCCAATAACATAACACACACACACACACACACACACACACACACACACACACTCCAGGTAATCAAATTCTCAAAATCTGACAGTTTATGAAATCATCCCTCATGAATAAATCAGGTTTGTTCCACAGGTCCAAGGATGGATTAACATTGAAAAGTCATTAATGAGTTTTACCACAATTATAAACCATAGAAGGACAGGTGGCAACGAGAAGTCACTTAAGAGGAGGACAATCTTTACAGAGCTCCCTGAGCCGCCTCTGTCCAGCAAGACATTTATAACCCTGGCTCAGGGAGATTGAAATGAGATGGGGTGGGGGAAGGGGAAGCTCCTACAGATTTCATCATAGAAGAGAAAACTTAAGGTCAGGGAGACAGAGTGTATCAGGGAAAGACAAGAGAGATAAGCATGCAAAATGTTGCTTGAAGATAGATGGATATCCCTCTCTTGGAGCACTTTTATAAGGGTAGATGTCTCAAAGGAAATGCAAATCTGTGCTGGGTGTTAGATATTAAGGCAGATAAGACAGAACCTTTCTTTCCAGGAGCTTTATTACAGCTTAATGCGGAGACTGACATATAAAATTGATCCAACCTTGTGTGCATCTGAGGAGTACTGATTTTGTTTGTCACTGCTCACTGACTTTAAGAGGTAACTTTACTAGGATTCTTGAGTGTGGGTAGGAACCTATCCTTTCCATGGTGCATTTCAATCATGTGCAATAATACTGAGATTTGAAGCTACTAAAATGTAGTTTCACTTGACTAGAGCTTCGATGGCATGGGAGAGGCATAGAGCACATTCGGAGAAATTGGAATGGGGCAACTTGCAAAAGAGACTGGAGAGTGACTGAGGTCCAATTATAAAGTACCTTATTACTTATTCTGGAGTGTTGGTAATGGGAAAGACGAGATAGGACAGGATCAGATTTGGGTGTGGGATAGGGGAAGAGAATTCCAATGGTCATGTGCAGGGTGAATTAGGAGTGAAAGATAGAGCACAGGAGTGTTTGGGAGACATTGAGAAGAGATGTTAATGGGATCACACAGGTCTGCAGTGGCCTTGAGAAGTGTGTAAGAAGCCAGAGACATTACAAAGACATAAGGAGATGTAGAGGATCAGAAGGAGCTCCTGCAGAAGATAGAGTGCTGTGGGGACCTAGAGGAAGTACAGGCCGGTGGTGAGGACATGACCGCACTCACCCTCTGCAGCTGCAGATGAGTGTTTGGTTATGTAAGGATGACTAGATAATATGCAGCATGCATGTACCAGTTAGGCTGGCAAGGCATGCACCATTTTGCCTGGAACCCTATATTAGAGATGGGTCTGTAAAATAAAGCTGCTGTTGTTCTCCTCCTGATGGCGACTGCAGTTCTTTCTTCTTGCTGGGGATCTCAACGCAGAAACCTCCCCTGCAATAGCAGCTGGCCCCTGACAGGGCTCCTGATGCTTAGCATAGTCAGCAGGATGAGTTGAGTACCCCCCAGAGCCCCTCTGGAGGAGCAGCTCTTGGAGAAACAGCCCAGGGTGGAGGAAATGTGGCCCCCAGCCTCCCAGAATATCTGGCAGTGTGGACCCCACCAGAGGACTGAGACGAGGTACTTCCCAGCCAGATGAGGTCCGGAAGGTTTTAAAAGTGGTGGAGTCACATGTTTCAGTGCACATCTACAGCTCCACATACTGGGAGACCATCCTGGCTGCAGCAGTGGAGGCGCAGACTCCAGAGGCGCAGAAGCTGACTCTTTTGGGGATGGGGGGATGTTGGGGGCTGGGGCAGGACTGGTGTGGCAGCCCTGGGGCATGCAAGATCCATTGCAGGTGGCTCCGCTGGGCCATGGGGGCCCCAGTGGTGGTGATGGTGTGGCAGTCCCAGACTAGCAGAGAAGAATATAGAACGCCAACCCAAGGAAGTGCTCCTGGTGCTTGGGCAGCAGCTTCATCCAAAATAAAGGTCCACCCCTTTTCCTCCAAAAACTGCCAAGGGAATAGTGAGAGAGATATGTGTAGCTGACTTTCTTCCAGGCGAGGAACTCGGCTTGAGTACCCTGTTGGTGGGGGAACCGCCAGACCTGAGGCCGCATGTGGAATTGACTATTTATTAGTCTCCCTGCAATCTGCAACACATCCTGGCATTAGTTGATACAGGAGCAGACAGCATCCTTCTTTTTGGCAATCTGGACAGATTTACCAGACCTAAGGCTGCCATAGAGAGTTATGAAGGCCGTTTGATTACAATTCGACATGCCCCAGTGACTTTGGGAATCTGACATCTGCCTCCTAAGCAAAATGATGTGTCTATATCCCCCATAGCTGAGTATATCCTGGGGGTGGACATGTTACAGGGGCATCAAAGGCATGGAGGAAATATTAATGCATACTACTAGATACAGGTGATATATGTCTGAAATCCACATGTTTCATAATGATCTAAACTGTATTTTTCCATTAAGATTAAAATACAATATCTTTCTGATGCCTTTACTCTATATAATTTTGTTGCATAAAGAAGTAAGGAATTGTATAAAGAAGTAAGGAACTGTATATATAGTAAAGGAGAAAGAAAGGTATTCGCTAATTATATTTGTACATGCATGCAGATGAGTCCATCCTCATTTAAAAGAAAAGATGGATAATATTTTAAAGTGATCTTTAATATGCTTTTAGAGAAACAAATTTGAAATAGTTCACTTTGGTTGTCTTTATTTATCAAGTACCATAAACCTTGTATCTATTTCTCATTTGTAAAATCCTGGACCATGACTTAATGTTGACTCTTTGTCTTTTGGATAGCTTAACCTACATTAACATGTGCACAGAACATTTTAAAACTTTTTTTTCTAAAAAAATCATAATGTATTAAACAAATAAAGATGTAGTCTTACTTTTGATCAAAAAGAAAATAGCCAATATGAAATGGCTGAATCTTGTATGATTCCAGCTATATAAAATATGATACTCTAGAAAAAGCGAAACCATGGAGACAGTAAAAAGATCAATGGTTTTCAGGGTTTGGCTGGTGGAGGGAAGAGTAGGTGAAAAACTGAGTGAAGGAACTCCCCATGGTCCTATAATGATGATTATGTTTCATGTTGTGTTTGTCCAAACCCATAGAACTTACACCGCCAAGAGTGAATCGACGCAGTTATGGATTTGGGTTGACAATGTGTCAACGTAGGCTCACCAGCTGTAAAAATTAGACCACACTGAAGGGGGATATTCATAGTAGGGGAGGTTGTATCTGTTTGGGGCCCAGGGTACATGGGAACTCTATGACTTGTGTTCAATTTTGCTGTGAACCTTACTTACTCTAAATAATCATTTCATTGCTTTATATACTTATACATCATAGTGAGATTCAAAGTGATACAAACATACACTCGCATATCACTCTGTATTTCCCTCTATATACCCCTCACTGCCCCTTCCTTCCTCCCCATACATGTTAGGATATTGTTAGTGAACCCTTCTTGTATGGACATAACCTTATTTGAGCTGTTCCTTTCTTCAGTCCTCGTTTTTCTCCTCCCTGCCTCCATCTCCCAATCCCCTTCCACTATTTTACTGTTTTCTCTCTTCATTTGACTGAAGTCCCTTTTACTTCCTATTTTTGTTTCAGCTTCCACAAATAAGACAAAATATATGACCCTTAACTTTCTGAAACTGGCTGGTCTCAGCATAATGTTCTCTAGTTCCATCTCTTTTCCTGAAAATGACATAATTTTTTCTTCTTTATGACTGAGTAAAACTTCATTGTGTGTATATAACATATTTTCATTATCCATTCATTGGTTGGTCCCATCATTTAGCTATTGTGAATTGTGCTGCTATAAACATGGGCATGCATGTATCACTATAGTATACTAACTTCAGTTCCTTTGGAAAGATACTGAGGAGTGGAATGGCCAGGTCTATGGTGGTTCCATTCCGAGTCTTTTCAGAAATCTCTCTACTTATCTCCAAAGAGGTTAACAGACACAAAATACAACATAAATTTCCTACATATACTTGCTTAGATGAATGAATATTACCTAATACATATTACTTGTAATCTCACTAATTCCTTGAGGAACTAAAATATGCATCTTGGTTACATTACAATGATTTATCATTGTGAGAGAATATCTAAGTTTCAGAAAATTTTTTTTTCAACTCTGAAGGATTAACATCTTAGACCTTTAATCTTTTATTTGGAATGACTGTCATTTTTGAAAAGATGAAGGACTTTATACCTCCATGCAGAGAAACTTTTTCTTTTGGGACATGACTATGAAAGATACATGACATTTATTATCAGCTGGCGAAAGAAAAGGCTGGGTAACAGCAGATGAAGTTCAGTGATAAATCTAAGTGTTTTTTTGCCACCTTTTTGGACTGTTTTTCTTTAGCTATTTTTGTTAGCCCCGCAGCTTGCAAAGCAAAATTATTTCTAATGCCATTAAAATGTTCTTTGCACTTCAAGTGCAAATGCTTATTTGTTCTTAGTGTTTCTCTGAAGAGAACAATTGTCTGAAAATAATGTCTGGCATGTCTTTTCAGAGAAAGGTTAACAGAGAATAGACTCAAAGCAGACTCAGAGTTCTATTCTCTGCATTCTTCACTTTGGAGAACAGTTTAAAGTAGTTGAATTACTTACGAAAAGTGCAAAGCAAAGGCAGCCTCCTTTTAAGGTGTCTTGCATCTGGAAGTTTGTTTAACCAGTTGTGGCAACTACCTAATGATGCTCTTAAAACGTCAAAGAAAAGCATAAGCTCCCAGAACAAGCTACTCTATAGCTTTGGAAGCTTTTCTTCTTCAGTAACCATAAGAGTTTTGGGTGAAGGTTACAAATTATTTCTTCCTCTCTTGTGCCTGGAAGGTGGCATTCACATCAAGCTAAACTTCTCCAAAATTATCTGGAAATTGAGCTAATTTCATTGAAAATTTTATTCCATAATAAAAGGAGCTTTCTGTTCTCTTCAATTCTTAGAGACAGAGCTTTGAAATATTCAGTGTTTATCATTTAATCACCACCAGACAAGCTCTGGAGGGAAAAGATGAAAAGATGGAGAAGCTGTAGGTAATAAATAATTTTTAAATTAATTGAAAATAGCAGTGATTGATGGGCAAGATTAGTTACTATAAGTTATAGGAACTAACTGCTAAAATTTCACATAACATGAGCAAATATGAGTAGAAGCTACAAACTTCTAGTTTTTAATGACTTGGGGGCCCTTTATTTTTTATAAATAATCCTAGTACTTTGGAGGCTGAGAGGACAACGGGTTTGACACCAGCCTCAACAACTTAGTGGGACTCTGTTTCAGAATAAAATAATAAAATAAAATAAATAAAATAAAATAAAATAAAGGGTTAGGGCTGTAGCTCAGAGGCAGAATGCCCCTGGGTTGAATCCCTCATGTCAACGAGTGCTAACTGGGAGCAGAGGAAACATAAGTAATCAAACTGTGTAATGTGGCAGAGAGAGAAAATGCTGTGAGTCAAGACTCAAACTTGAGATATGCTTATTAGAAATTGGTGTGTCTTTTGACTGCTATAATTGGATAGCAGAAATTTTCCAACTTTTAAAACCCCAGTAGACAGAATCAAATCTCGTAAGTATTGACTACTTTAGGAATTAGGTGGGATCTGTTTGCTTGAAATGCTTTCTGGAAAATTGGACCAGTAGATGATAATGTGCTTTCGGGATGCCAGCTGTGCTGATCACCCCTGGAGAGAAACAGCATTGCACTGTATACATGCTCCGGAGCATCAGAAAGTCATTTGTTTCAACCACGGATTTGACAATGTCCAGAGCAACACAGTATATGCAAAAAAAAAAAAAAAAACAACGTTTAGAAAGGTTCCTTCAACTAAATTGTTTTTGAAAAGTCTGAACAAGTGTGTTCTTATGCAAATTACACTTGTGTGACTCTCCAATCATGCACTGTTCCAAAAGAGGACTGAGCATCATTACTGACTCCAGAATCCCAGTGCAAAACCAGACTTGGTATGAGAAAACAACAACAAAAAATGTGCATACTTAACTTTTCTCTGCCTTCAAGCTGTTGACCTTTTAAAACCCCAAACAGACAATGTTTCCCTCAGTCACCAATTTGTTCATTTTTAAACTTTTTAAATTGAGGTATGATAGTGACATGGATAATTTAGTTCAAATTATTCATCGATTCAAAACAGATTTCTTTCTGATTCTCCTATTGAAAATTTTTATTCATAGGGTAAAACATTTAAAACCAAAAAATATAATAAACCATGAATGAACACTTTGCATGCTTCTGTAAGAGTATGTATGTGTGTATACAATACTCAAACACATGTATATGTTTTACATGTACCTGTATACATATTTACATATATGTACCTGTGTGTAGTTGATATGCTGTAATAAATCAATGAAGAGTAGAATTCAGGAATAATATCTCCTTTGTCATACATATTAAACAGAAGGAAAGCAGAGAAATGCATAAATGGATGGTGGTTTTATGCAAGGTAACATTTGAAAAAGAAAGCTTTTCCCAGGAGCTCAGTGTGTATATACACCTTAATCAGATTGTTTAATCACAAGCATTATTGATCCCTTCTTTGTATCTGCTAGTGTCCTAGACACTATGAATAACATAAAATAAAATAAGAGATTGGATTCCCCTCTGCAAGAGACTTATAATCAGAGATGAGATAATTTATTTATATCAAAACATACAAGAAGTGTAAAGTCGAAGATAACAACTGATCTTCAGAAGTCAGACTGAAGTGAACAGCATCGGACAGCTTAATGTGGCCCCCAAAATGAACATACAAGAAACACATGCTGTGTAGATCTACACAATTGTTAACTCTTGGGCGTGACAGCAGTTAAATAACAGGGCAACTGTTTATGAGGCTGCTTTTGTATGGTGACAAGGACAAACATGCCATGGGCACCAGTAGGGTGCTCATCTTTATGTGTTTTGTTATAGTAAGAATTCTGGAGCCGGGCGTGGGGGTGCAAGCTTGTAATTCCAGTACTTGGAAGGTTGAGACAGGAGGATCACAGTTTCATGGCCAGTCTCAGCAATTTAGTGAGACCCTCCACAACTAGTGAGATCCTGCTTCCAAATGAAAAATAAAATAGGGTTGGAGGATCAGCTCAGAGGTACAATTCCTGAGTTCAATTCCCATTACTACTACTGCTACTACTACTACTACTACTACTACTACTACTACTACTACCACTACTACTACATACAAATAATTTTTTTTTTGCGGTACCGGGGATTGAACCCAGGGGCGTTCTACCTCTGCGCTATACCCCCAGCCCTATTTTTTATACTTTATTTTGAAACTGGGTCTCACAAAGTTGTGGAGGGCCTCACTAAGTAT